>PVJI01007451.1:0-78217 GCA_004026765.1 Micronycteris hirsuta
GGGTGAGTAAGGTCAAAAGTGCAGTTTTAAATGTGTTAAGTGCGGGAGACAACTGGAGATGTTAAGGAGGTGATTGCATAGATCAGCAAGAAGCTCAGAAGAAAAGTCTTACAGTATCTTCCCAGCTTAAGAATGAATACCTTTTCGAAAGTAAACTTTGAAGAAGTTGAAACATGTTCACACTTTCTTTGGTATTTGGGCAACAAACCTATTTCCCCAGGAGTTATCAGAAACTGAGATTTAATGATCATGTTAATGTTCCAAGCTGCATCTTTGAAGACAATCAAACCGAACACAACTGTAGTTAATACCGGACATTAACGAGCCAGGATCTTCTGACTAGCGATAGTCCAGTAACTACTTTGGCACCTCTTCCAAGTCTGTCAGCTTGCCAGGTGGGAAGGTGCATGTTACTGTGTGTGCTTCTAACACTTGTCCCAGGATCTGGCCGCCTGGTCTGTCATATTGGTTATTAATCGACCATAGCCTGCCAATTAATGATATTAGTTTATCTGAAGCAAAAGTCATTCTGACTTCCAACACAAATATCCTCTTCTTCCTAATTAAGAAAAAACAAATCATTAACATCATAAACCACATTTTTAAAATGTATACGTTATTTGCCACACAGTTCTATAAGCAGTAACCTGACTAATCATCTAGATAAATTCAGAGGTCATTTTTTTAGGAAAAACCAAGGGTACTTTTTTCTTTCTTCCTACACAATACTCCACCTAACATAAAATAAAAAGTGAAGAGACTAGGGACTTGCAGAACTTTGCATACATTATGTAGTCCCTCCGTCACCATACGCCACTGCAATGTATGCTGATAAAGACATTTCTGCTACATTCAATACTTGGAAAGAGGTCTACATGTAGGAATATATCATGTGCATTGATTAGAAGATTCAGTGTTACTAAGACGTCAATGACCCTCAAACTGATCTACAGATTTAACAAAATCTCAGTTTAAATCCTACCAGGCATTTTTTAAAAAACTTACAAGTTGATTTTAAATTTATAAGGATATGGAAAGAGCTTAAAATAGCCAAAATAATTTTGCAAACCAACAATATTGGATAATTTATACTAACACCTTTTCAAAACTCCTACAAAGAAGAGTTTCTCAACCTGGACACTTGTGACCTTTGGGGCTCGATCATTCTTTCTTGGGTGGAACATTCCAGGGCATGTAGGATGGTAGCAGTGTCCTTGGCCTCTACACAGAGGACCCCAGCCCCAACAGTTGTGACAACTGGAAATGTCTCCCGACACTGCCAACTGCCCCCTGTAGTCTGAATCATCCCCAGTTGAGAACCACTGATACAAAGTTACACAATTTAGCCAATGGATAAAAACATTCCTAAGTGAAAGAAGCCAAAGTCTGGAAAGGCTATATACTGTATATCCAAACAGACATTCTGAATAAAGCAAAGCATGAAACAATAAAAGGGCCAGGGGTTTCCAGGGGTTCAGGGGAAAGTTGAAAAGGTGAAACACAGGGAGTTTGGGGGTGGTGAAGTTATTCTGTAGGATATTCATAGTAGTGGTTACATGACATTATGCATTTATAAAACCCATAAAGCTTTACAGTGTAAAAACCGAACCTTAGACTTCCGACCAAGATGGAGGCATAGGTAGATACACTTTGCCTCCTTGCACAACCAAAAGAAAGACACCAACAAATTTAAAAACAAAAAATAACCAGAACTGCCAGAAAATCAAACTGCATGGAAGTCTGACAACCAAGGAGTTAAAGAAGAAACATTCATCCAGACCAGTAGGAGGGGTGCAGACAGGCAGCCGGGCGGAGAGAGGACTCGTGGCAAGGCAGCAGCTGGCGGACCGGGCGAGGCAGCAGATGGTGGACTACATTTACGTGCAGATAAACCGGGAGGAACTGGGGAGCAAGACAGACCTCGCAACCCAGGGTTCCAGCACAGGGAAATAAAGCCTCAAAACCTCTGACTGTAAAAACCTGTGGGGATTACGGTGGCAATAGAAACTCCCAGCCTCACAGGAGAGTTCGTTGGAGAGACCCACAGCATCCTAGAACATACACAAACCACCCACCCAGGAACTAGCACCAGAAGGGCCCAATGTGCTTGTGGGTAGCAGGGGAAGTGACTGAAAGTGGGGAGAAGGCTGAGTAAGCAGCATTGTTCCCTCTCAGACCCCTCCCCACAAACAGCACCACAATGCAGCGATGTGGGGCTCCCTACCCTGGTGCACACCTAAGGCTCCACCCCTTACTACACAACAGGCACAAGGAGACAAAAAAAGTACGGCCCTACTGAAAGAACAGATTAAAGCTCCCAAAATAGAACTAAGTGATGAAGAGAGAGCCAACCTATCCAATGCAGAGTTCAAAACACTGGTAATCAGGATGCTCACAGAAATGGTCACAAAATAGAGGAAAAAGTGAAGTCTATGTAAAGTGAAATAAAGGAAAATGTGCAGGGAACCAACAGTGAAGGGAAGAAAACTAGGACTCAAATCAACCATTTGGAGCAGAAAGAAGAAATAAACATTCAACCAGAACAGAATGAAGAAACAAGAATTCAAAACAATAAAGAGAGGCTTAGGAACCTCCAGGACAATTTTAAACATTCCAATGTCTGAATCATAGGGGTGCCAGAAGGAAAAGAGGAAGAGTAAGAAATTGAAAACTTATTTGAACTTATTTGTCCTGGACTTATTCAAACATAATGAAGGAGAACTTCCCCAAAGGAATGACTTCCAGGAAGTACATGACATTCAGAGAGTCCCAAAGAAGCTGGACCCAAAGAAGTACACACAAAGGCACATCATAATTACATTACCCACGATTAAAGATAAGGAAAGAATCTTAAAAGCCACAAGACAAAGGGAGACAGGAGTTCCCATAAGACTGTCAGCTGATTTCTCCTAAGAAAACTTGTGGGTAAGAAGGGGCTAGAAAGAAGTATTCAAAGTCATGAAAGGCAAGGACCTACATTCAAGATTACCGTATCCAGCACAGCTATCATTTAGAATGGAAGAGCAGGTAAAGTGCTTCCCAGATAAGGTCAAGTTAAAGGAATTCATCATTACCAAGCCCTTATTATATGAAATGTAAAAGGGGCTTATCTAAGAAAAAGAAGATCAAAAAACATGAAAAGTAAAATAACAACAAACTCACAGCTATCAACAATTGAACCTAAAACACAAAAACTAAGCAAACAACTAGAACAGAAATAGAATCACAGAGATGGAGATCACATGGAGGGTTATCAGTGGGGAGGGAGGAGAATGAGGGAAAAGGTACAGGGAATAAGAAGCATAAATTGTAGGTACAAAATAGACAGGGGGAGGTTAAGAATAGTATGGGAAATGGAGAAGCCAAAGAACTTGTATGTACGACCCATGGACATGAACTAAGGTGGGGGAATGCTGGTGGGAGGCGGGGTGCAGGGTGCAGGGAAATAAAGGGGAGAAAAAATGGGACAACTGTAATAGCATAATCAATAAAATATATTTAAAAAAACTGTATCTTAATGTCTGCAAATTTTTTAAAAAGTAATTATTTAGGAAGTTTGGAAAGCCCACAACGGGATCCGCACTGCGACAAGAGAACACAACCATCACAAATGAATGAAACGAAATCACTGGCGGGAATGGAGGAAAAGGTGCTGACCTAAGAAACTCCAGAAATGAATGGAGTCTGTAAGACGTAAGGCAAAAGGGCATGGACAGAGAGACACTGCCCTCTAGTTAGTTGATAAAGCTCTCCGTGGGAGCACAGGTTGACAAGTCTGGCACTGGTGTAAATGCGTACTGGAAATGAACAATTAAGTGAATGGCAGATGGTGAGAGCCCGATTTCTCACTGCTGAAGTGAGAGTTTATGGAAAAACTAGGGCCAGGAGGGAGGAACTAAGATAGTCCTTGTGATCACGGATTAGAGTTTGAGACCCCCCTATGCGTTCAGCTTTAGAATAATATTGATATAGATGGCTACCTATATAAATATTTATAGATATGAAGATACCAACTAGGTATACAGACACAATTTTCCTTGCTATGGCAGGTGAAGTTCTTAAAGGCAAACCCCAATAGCGAAGAGCACACCCACAGCCCAAGGTCTTGACGTGAGCTGCATGTCCGCCGCTGCAACACAGTGCCAGTTCCCTCGTCCCCTCCCTGCCTTCCTTCCCTTGGTCTACTTGGTTCACGTCCACAGCACGCCGATAGAGAATAACGGGTATGTGCATTCCCCCTCCCACATAAAAATTGGCTTTAAAATGAAATGAATCAGTATTTCACCCAAAGGCACACTAAGACTTCTATCCACTATGATATGACTGACGGATGCACTAATTTTAATGTGGACAAAGAGAAATTCTCAGGATCCTTAAATCATATCACTTACAAATTTCACAGACAGCACTTTGGCTTTAGGAGAAAGTTTTGAGATATACTAAATATCCAGTGGTAGCCCAGCCATAACACATATTAAGAAATAAGTATAATATGTTGGAGTAAAATTACAACGCAGGATAGGAGTAATAACACTATCTACATTTTACTGAACTCTGTATGTACTGAACATTTCCTAAGCCCATCGTCTACACAACCACTTCAAGTTCTTGCACAAATTCAATTTTTTATATTTATATTTATTTTTTAAACAAATGCAACTGAGTGCTCACACTCTCATTTAATACTCACACTCACTGCATGATGACATGCATTTCCATCTCCCATTCACTGATGACACCTGGACGTTTAAACTGAGATCCATGTGTGCCATGATAGACATGGGAGTAAACCATGCATTGAATGCCAAGCCCTGGGCTGCCCCCTCACTCAGAAACAGTATCTTCAGTAATTAGTGTTCTGATACCCAAAGGGGAAAACGGGAAGGAAGTAGGAGGGAAGGAAAGAGTGGAAGGGGGTGGGAGGAGAAAAGGAAGGAAGAGAAACTCTGTCTATAATGTTAAGGGTATGTTAAACATTGCTCCATTCAAGTATTTTTCATAATGCTGCCTGCTCTTTGGCTTTTACAAATAATTTGGACCATGTGTGATAAATACATTCACCAGAAGCTTGGCTCAACTTTGTTTGAATAAAGGCAAGCTCTATATTCTATTTCTGGATTCACCACTGACTCGTCCAGTTTAGTAGGATAAACTCACTTCAATTTTGGGAGATTCAAATGTGATTTCAATGAAATGAAAGGTGTCGATCAATAATTTCTGAGGCCACCTCACATTTTCACAGGCTATGGCTGATGCAACTCAAACTCTATTTAGACTCATGTTTCTCCTTTAGTGGATATGATAAACCGTAGAATGGAGATCAACTGATGGGGAAAATCCTGAAGTATTACTCTTTCTGTGCTCAGTCTTCTGGATCTACTTGCAAGGCGTCACCGAGTTCCTACCGATTCCCCTTCCCCATCAGCACAGAATGTGCTGACCAGCAGAGGGCAGTAGAGCTCTAGCAATGAAAAGCGAACTCCAGCGCCAGCTCTGCACAGGTAGCTTCTATGTAGCCACTGCATAGATTTCTTAACTTGCTTAATTTTTATGTCAAAATTCATGTACAAATATATGAATTTATAGATACATATGCATGTATATCCTCAGTAATTACAGTAATTGTAAATTAGTTATGATTAGTGCATTTTGATGCAGCATTTTAAAAAACAGTTAAAAACAAAAATTAAAAGAATATTGTATATGCAACTTGCTATTGTGAAACTCAATAAGGACTGAGTTTCTGTTTAAGGAGATATTATTTCAATTACAATGAGAACAGTGCAATTGGTTCTTTTCATCAAATAAGTTAATGAGAATGTTCATATTATTAAAAGACATACATAAATACCCGCCCAGTGCTTACAACTCAAAAACAGCATGCCTCTGGCTCAGAATTTTTTTTTTAATGTTTTCTTTTTATTTTTCATAATCTGTGAAGAATCAGAAATAAGAGAACAAAACAACTGAAATTCATTCTGAGGCTCCATTCCAGAGAACTAAACTCTATAAGTTTTGCATATAAATTTTGGAAAAGAATTTATTTTTGTTCCCATTTAATTTTTTGTTTTCTCCCCTGCAGGAGTGCCCAACCTGCAGCTCGCGGGCCACATGAGGCCCAGGGCGGCTATGATTGTGGCCCAACACAAAATCATAAATTTGCCTGAAACCTTTTTTTTGCTCATTGGTTTCCATTGGTGTTTGTGTATTTAACGTGTGGCCCAGAGACGCGGAAAGGTTCAACTGACACCCCCAGGACTGGGATCTAATGTACGTACAGTAACATGTACACATTAAAAAAGAATTATTATTCAGTAAATTTATGTGCTCAAGTAAGACACATCCAAATGAAGGTATAGAAAGAACATTTCTATCATCCCCCAACGTTCTTACCTGCCCCTTTACAAATACATTTATGCTGCTGAGTTTCTCACTCAATGCTGAGCATCCTCACAGCCAGCGCCTTGAACTCTGCACCTAGCAGACTGCTTGTCTCCATTGTGTTCAGTTCTTCTGCTGGAGTTACAATACTGGACTTTCATATCAGTGGAATCATGCAATATACACACTTTTGTGATTGGTTTCTTTTGCTAAACAATGTTTTTGAGATTTACACATGGTCTCTATATCATGTGTAAGAGTCTGCTCCTATTTATGGCTGAGGAATATTCCTTTATATGAATATACCACAGTTTGCTTATCCATTTCATCTGTTATTGAACCTTTGGGTCATTTCAGATTCGGCTACATGTATCACCCAAAACATTCATGCACAGCTCTTTGGCTGGACATATATTTTCCCATCTTGTGGGTTAAATGCCTACAATAAAATCACTGGGTCCTATGGGAGGGGCTTGCTAACTTGATTAGAAACTGCCTGACTGGTTTTTTAAGCGTTTGCCCCACTTCTCCTCTCCACCATTAGAATTCCCGTTGCCCCAGGTAACCACAGACACTTGGTATTATCTGTCATTTTTATTTTAGCCACTGTTGCACGGGTGCAGTGACATTTTACAGCACTTACAGACATGCCCTGATTACGTTAAAGGTCTTTATGTGATGCCCAGTGTGTAGCTGCTTTTGTGAAGTATGTTCAAACCATCTGCCTTTAAAATGTGGACAACTTATCTTCCTAGTCAACTGCAAGAATTCTTTCTATATTCTTTATCGAAATCCATTCACAAGTATTGTGATTTTTAAAATATATTTTTGATACAAGCTCTAGTCATTTCTGAGTGTCATGACTATCTTCTCCCAGTCTGTGGCCTGGCTCCTCATTTTCTTCCCGGTGTCTTCAAAATAGCAAAAATCATTCATTTTAATGAACCGTAATGTAAGAAGTTTTCCTTATTTAGTATGCACTTTAGTCACAGGATCTGAAAATATTTGCTTATTCAATTGTCATGAATATTTTCTCCTGGGTTTTCCTCTTGAAGGCTTAGATTTTAGGTATTACACTTAGGAATGTTATCTATTTTGAATTAAGTTTTGTGTAAGCTGTGAAGTAAGGGTAGAAGTGTATGTTTTCCACATGGATATCTAGTTATTTGGCAACCATTTATTAAAAAGATTATCCTTTCCCCTTCAATTATTTTGGCACCTTGTAAAAATGTTCAGTAAACTCTGTTGGTCTACTTTCGGCGGTATCTATTTTGTTTCAAGCTTCTTTATTTTTGTCCTTTGGCTAACACCAGACTGTTTTAATTGTGTAACTTTGTATCAGTGGTTCTCAGCTGGGGATGATTCAGACTGCAGGGGACAGGTGGCAATGTCGGGAGACATTTCCAGTTGTCACAACTCTAGGGGCTGGAGGTCCACTGTGTAGAGGCCAAGGACGCTGCTACCATCCTACATGCCCTGGAATATTCCTCCCAAGAAAGAATGACCGAGCCCCAAAGGTCACAAGTGTCCAGGTTGAGAAACCCTTCTTTGCAGGAGTTTTGGAAAGCTGTTAGTGTAAATTCTCCAATCTTGATGGTTTGCAAAATTATTTTGGCTATTTTAAGCTCTTTCCATATCCTTATAAATTTAAAATCAACTTGTAAGTTTTTAAAAAATGCCTGGTAGGATTTAAATTGAGATCTTGTTAAATCTGTAGATCAGTTTGAGGGTCACTGACATCTTAATAACACTGAATCTCCTCTACTCAATGCACATGATACATTTCTCTCTACATATAAACCTCTTTAATTTATCTCAACTAAGGTATTTCAGCTTGTAATGTTACAAGTCTTGAATGTATTTTATTAAAGTATACTAAATATTTTATCTTTTTCATGCTATTAAAAGGGAACATTTATTTAACTTAGATTTCATTCTTGAATATTTAACAATATTCAAACTTAATACCATTTGTTCTGTGTTGACCTTGTATAACTTGACTCTACTAAATTGACTTATTTCTGAAAGATTTTAAATATATTTCTTAGGCTTTTCAATGTCTAAATATCAGGATAGGTTATTTTTCCTTTTTAACTTCTTTGACTGTTGTTTATTTTCCCTGCTAGGCTGCCCTGGCTAGGACCTCTAGTTCAATGCTGAACAAAAGTGAGGAGGGTGAACATCCTCTTCTTTTCTGGAGCTTAAGAGAAAACTCCAGTACTTCTCCACAAAATATGTTACTAGCTGTAAATTTTTGGTAGATGATTTTTATTACACGTAGGAAGCTCCCTTTATTCCTACTTTGCTGAGAATTCTTATCATAACTGGTTTTGAATGTTGGCCAGTGCTTCTTTTCTCTCTACAGAAATGATCATTGTTTTCTCCTTTATTCTGTAACACGAAGAATTATAGAGATTGATTTTTGAATGTTAAATGAAATATGCATCCTTGGGATAATTGTACTTGATCATAACATATTATTATTACTTTAAAAAAAGTATTTGATTTAATTTGCTAAAATATTGTTAACGATTTCGTTCTATGTTCATGAGATCAGTAATTTTTTCTTATGATGTGTTAGTCTGTTTCTGGCATCATGGGATTGCTGGCCTCAAAGAATGAGTGGGAAGCATATTCTTTTCCTTTGTTTCTGAACAAATCTGCATAACATTGACACTATGTTTTCCTGAAATATCTGACATAATTCAACAGTGAAACTTTCTTGGTAAGGAGAATTTGAATGCCTACATATACGTATACTAGTATATACAGCTGTTTGGATTTCTATTGCTTCTTTCATAAGTTTTGAATATTTGAATTTTTCACTTGTCTTCTCTTGTTATAAAATTTAGTGGCATAAACTTGTTTACAATATTCTATAATAAAAAGCCCGACTCTGTTTTTTGATGCTTGAACGCTGGCAGCTATTAAACCTCAGCAGTCTGTCTTTCCCTCTGCCTCCTATCTGGGAAAGCCAAGAAGACAGTCTGCATGCTCCTTCCATCGACACCAAAGAAGTTTTAAATCCTGCAAGCCTCCACCTGCACAAGGGAACCCTCACCCAAATTGTATCCCATAACCACACTAAGAAGCCCACGTCAATCTCCCTTCCCTGCTCTCTCAAACCATTTTCAAACAGCTTGGGTTCCTGCCCTTCTCGCCCCCTAAAAGCCTTATTATGTAAGTAATAAAAATGTTCATATCTTCTTGGCATGTATGTGGCATCATCCTCCTTGACACGTGAACACAATTTTGTATAGCAGTTCATCCAGCTTCTGAAGAGTGATCATAAGGTAGTCACTATTTCTCAGTGCCCGTTGGATCTGTGATGTCTCTGTGTCATCCCTCATAATCAGTCTACTCAGTGGTTTACCAACCTTACTGCTCTTCGTAAAGAACCACTTTGGGTCTTCCTCCTCCGTACATTCTCTCATTTTTAGTTAATTGACTGCTACTCTTTGCTTTATTATTTTCTGTATTTTCCTTATTCTGGGTTTAATTTTCACTTCTTTTTTTTCCTCATTCTTTAAGTTGTCATCTTAGTCTTTATGTTTTTTCCCCTAACAATAGCAATTAATGGTGTTATACTCTATGCACTGTTATATCTCACAGATTCTGCCACACCGTACATTAAATATCATTCATTTCAAAATATTTCCTAATCATTTGTTACTTTTAAGAGGCATGGTTAGATCAGAAGTTAAATAGGTATTTGTTCAATGTCAAAATATGTGAGTCAGTTTATCGCTGGTTTAAGTACAGGAGAGCTACGTTGATAAGATGCAGCCTCACTGAGCAATGCGAGCTGCTAATTTTATATAGAGCTTTGGGGAGAAGGCGGTTCAGGCTGGTTTTGTACAGGAGCAAGAGTCGTCAGCGTCAGCCTCAGAGTCGCACTTTGCGTTGGTACAGGCGTGTGCTGGGTTAGCTGCAGAGGCAGCACTGGTTCAGTGTCATTCCTGGAAGCATGATCGCTGGAGCTGACTGCCAACTGGGTGACTTTGAAGAGATGAGGTTATCACTAATTGATCGGCCTTCCCGGGTCAATTAATGGAAGCTGGTTGCCATTGCTCAATTAGGTTTAAATCCTGTTCTCGGTTCCACTTGTTACCCTGGCTATGGAAAGATCCTGGTAGTCGATTTCTTTCCCCTTGGCAATAAAAACAATCTGTCTTTTTCTAGAAGGGTGTTTTGTTTTCCTGTCTGTATATTTGTTTTTGTTCTTTAAGTTCTTACAACATTCTACTACATCAGAGGCACCTTAGCATTTTTGCGTTTTTCCAGGTCCCAGGCAGTATGCAAATCCCCAAGGAAGAGAAACAAGAGGATTGAGTGCTTAGCATAGATTGGGCACTCATCTATACATTCTACTTGTGTAACTTAATTCTTTCGACATCTCTAAGAGACAGGCATTATTATCCTCTTTCTACATATGACAAACTGGAACAAGAGCAGTTAAGTAATCTGAACACATTCCCAAAGCTGGCCAATGGTAAAGGCCAGGACTCAAGCCCAGAGGGTCTGAATTCAGAGCCTCTTCTACCAACTGAACTCATGATGTAGGGATATTTCTTTTTCTCTTTGCAACACAACCTGGGTAAGTTTTCCATCTTTTTCCCCTATGCACACACCTTATTCATTGCTGAGGGATGAAATCAGAGCCATGTGATATACCTATTAAAGACATAGGAATAAATATTTAACAACAGTGACAGCAATTTTAAGTGAAATATTTACTTAATGCGTACGTTGCTTCAGATGATCTGTTAGATACTTTATGTCTCCTACTCTGATATTTTGTGAGTTAAATATCATAATGACCATATTTATACATGACGCCAATAGATAAACTGGCTAAAGCCACACACAGCTTGCAAAAAAACCCAGATGCACCACAGTTCTCGTGCATTCATTATGTGGAAACAGGATCGCAGAGCTCAAGGACGATTTCTGCACCAGTCAATGCTTCATCCCCAGGATCCGGCATAGTCCAAGTTGCATAGCATGTTCTCCATTAATACAATAAATACTATGTCAAAGAAGGTGCCTAAAGCTCTTGTTTTTCAACTGCCTAATTACTGAATATATGAATAAAACATTGACTACGAACAGAAATCCAAAAGTTCAAGTTCATGAGCTGGAGAAAGAAAACAGAGTAGAAACAGTTTTCTTTAAAATTCCATCAAGAGGGGTGAATAACAAAGCTGTTTTGTTTTCTGGCTATAGAAATACCAGTCAAGTTTATTTAAATTCTTTCACTGTATTCTATTTACATGAAGAAATATGACAATTCAGTGGCTTCCCCTCGTATACACAATCCAATCCACGTCTTCAGTGTGACGTCTTAGCCCGGGCTGATGTCGCTGCTGAGGTGCCGCCGGTCTGTCAGTGACTGGACTGCAGTGAGTTACTCATGCACGGTTTTTGCTCTTTTTCTGATATACTGCTGTTTCCATCTCTCTTACGGCTCTCTCTTTTTCATCCTGCAAGTCACTTGGTAAACATTCCCTCATTGATCATCTAAAATAAGTAGATTTTTCTCTTGATATCGTATCTTTTTTTCGTTTGTTTTTCAATTTTTTCTTCGACGTTGTCTGCTGCACCTAGCATTCGGTTGAACACAATGTTGACACTTACTGAATACACGGAGAGGACTAAACTAATATACTACAAATTTGAAGATATCAATACCCTTAAGTAAATCTAGGTGAGCTTAACTGAGTTGACTGGAAAAATGTTACACAGAGGGAGTCAGGAACCAGTCCAATCTTTTTATTAGTTGGGTGGAGACTAAGACATCAAGAAGCAACCTTGATTAAAAAAAAAAAAACAACAACATTGTTATATTGGTATTGCCCACCTTTAATCTCATTTCAATAGTACTATTTAGTTTTTTTAGATGCAAATCTAATCAGTTATATTTCCTGGTCAAAATTTATTAGACACTCTTAGTCCTAGGATAGAGTTTTAATTTCTTAACCTATGTATAAGCTCTTTCTATTTGATCCTTATTTTCTGTCCTCTCCCCGCGCATGCCTGTTTCCACTCACTCTGTGTTCCAACAAGGTAGTGCTGCACAGAGTTCTCTGGACTAAATACAGGTGCTCTTTCACTCTTCGGTCCATTTGCATGTGGAGTTCATTTTGTCTCGAAACTCCTTTAATGCTTGCTCAGCTGCTAACCAATCTATTCTTTCAATCACTCTTAATAGCATTCCCCTGCTGATGAATCCGCTCCTCCTGTGTTATCTGATACGTATCTTCAATGTGCTGCATTTGTTTCCTTCCCTTTATAATATCTTTCTGCTGCAAACCCTCTAAATCAACCGGCTAGATATATACTTTAATATATCTGCATTTCCAGGTCTTTCCGCAATAATCTGGTACTTTGTAGGCCGACAAATAAATAAATGAGTGAATTAAAAAATTTTATAATTGCAGATTTTCTTTGTTCTGATAGACTTACCTTTTGTTAGTTGATTGATTTTAAGCTTCTAAAGCAGTGCTTTTCAACCTTTTTCATCTCAGGGCACATATAAACCCATTACTAAAATTCTCCAGCACACCAAATTTTTTTTTTCTGATGTAACTAAAAGGTATAATTTTGATTCAGTCTCTGGACGACTATTGTTGTGTTGGCTCTTGTCATTTTTAAATTTGACAACCTAAGGGAGAAAAACATCAAGTGCCCCTGACTAAATAGTCAAGTAATTTTTTTTGAGAGAGAGACTGAGAAAGGGGTTGGGGGAGAGAGAGAGAGAGCAACATCGATTTGTTGTTCCACTTATTTATGTACTGACTGGTTAATTCTTGTATGTGCCCTGACTGGGGATGGACCCTGAAACCCTGGCATATTGGGACAGCGCTCTAACCAACTAAGCTACCCAGCCAGGTACTGCATATTTTAAAAATTCTTGTGGCACACCGATCAAAAATCACTGTTCTGAAGGTTAAGGACTGGCAAATAACCTTGGTTTAAAGTAACTTAAACATTATAAAGATGAGTCCGTTAATTGTTTTCACTGTATTTATATCCATCTTTCAATTTGTCTATAAATCAAATGGTTTCAATCTTTCTGTAAATATCTATAATTATATCTCATGCGTAGATGTATGTCTGTAACAATATTTACATGTAATTATATAGCTACACTTAGCTATTGAACTTAATATTTATAAGTCCAGGTTAAATTCTACCTCTGGATTCAGGCATGTGCTGTGGACCTTCTCATTCAGGTATTTGCACCTACTCTTCCCACTTTTTAAAAAGTTTCTTCAACTCTAAGTTTGCTTATTAAAAGCTTTTTCATTGTCCAGTTGAAAGTTCAAGCTTTTTATTTTTTTCAACTTTCCTTACTAGTTGACTCCTTCTATCTCAAGACACTTTGGACCTCTTGTCCATTGCACTGTACTGGTCACACTTTTGCATGTCTATGTGCTTACATGATTAGTGTAATTGCCCCAGACTACGTAAACATTGTAGCAGCTCTGTGCTCTAGGAGGTTAACTAAGCGGGAACCACTTTTACAGAATCCCCTTCCCTGAACGTGTCCAGATTAAAGTTGACCATCAGAAAAATCTGTGTTAGATCTGGAAGATAAAAGTTAAGCAGAAATCATTTTCTCTCCGGAAACTGGTATTGGGCCAAGCACTGCTGCAGGTCACACAAGCTGTTGCTGATCTGTTGGCTCACGTTGTTGACAGGAGGTAAGAGCCAGGCCCTCAACTTCTCAAGTCTTGAAACATGTACATGTGTCTCTCCATGGCCAAGGGCACCAGCACCACCTTCAGGTCACCATAGTTAGAGGCAGTTTACAGGCAGCAAGAAACAGGTAGGTATGAGAATTTGCTAACAAGTCCATGCAAGATCTAATCCTTAGAACTAGTCCCTTATTCTAAATCTCTCATAGTGATTCTTATTCTCCAATGGAAATCTGATGCATCTATTCAAAACGGAAATCCTTTCCCATTTTGATCACTAGTGATCTTCCATTAGTGAGCTTGCACTGGTGAACTTGCAGGAATGTGCATGATTTCCTCTATGTTCAATAAATATTTTTGCTGGAATAAACAAACCCATACCCACTCATTCTTAGTATCCTTAATAGGCACTGAGTAAATACTATAATTCAATTTAAATGGCTCTATTTACTTTTAATTTTATTGATTATACTATTACAATTGTCCCAATTTCCCCCCTTTTGCCTCTCTCTACCCAGCATCTCCCCACATCCTCAGACAACCCCCCACCATTGTTCTTGTCCATGGCTCATGTATATAAGTTCTTTGGCTGCTCCAATTCCTATACTGTATTTTACATCCCCATGGCTATTCTATAACTACTTATTTGTACTTCTTAATCCTCTCACCTCTTCACTCACTCCCCTACACCCCCCTCTAGTCTGGCAACCATCAAAATGCTCTCTGTATCCATGATTCTGTCTCTGCTCTTCTTGTAACTGGCTTTATTTAAACCAAGATAATCTCATGCTCCTGAAGCTTGATTATTCAAAGCCAAAGAACGGGGTTAGAGGGCTACTGGAGAAAAGGCACGGCAAAGCCACGAGACTGGTGTCTCCTTTCTCCTTCATTCAGCTGCCTCCATTTCCATCTGCCTCTAATGATGGTGAAATGTTAGTGAGCCTCTTAAAATTAATTTATGTTTAAATGTAAATTGACTACACTATATAATGGCTGTGTATGATAGATTGAGCATGCTGTTAAATAAGTTAAATTTGTTCATGAAATGCGACTTTGAAAATGAGATGTGCTTTTTAATGAATGGCAGAGCCGAGGATGAACTTTATACTGAATCTGTAATGTGGATCTACATCGTTTTTCTTTTAGAGAAACATGGGAAGGACTTAAGGAGCTATTTTCTTTGAAATTAATGCCATGGTGAATATTACCACTATTATCACTATAAACAGTTAAATCAAATTAGAAATGAGAAATAAACTTTACTCATTGTATTCCTAATCTAATTTAAAATATTAAAACTGGAAACATAGTTTGAAACACATAAATGCAGATACCAAGTGGAATGTCTGAGCGCTCTCTTCCTTCAGCTGACGTAAGGATGCATTTTTAGTATCTAAAAGGAAAGAAAAAGCAAGTATTTGCCAGATTCAATAACCTTTTTCAGGACTATTATGGAATGAGAATTTTACAGGGCCTCATCTTTGTAAATATAAATCCCCCCTCAATAAATGTACTTAATGACTTACATGTGAAAGTGGATAGTTAACCCTTAGCCATTTACCTAGAATATTCCTGCTCATCACTTCCACGTCTCTTTTGAGGAGAATGACAGAAAGCCAAACCTTGCTGTATTTTAAAATGTTTTTCTTCTGTTAATTTTTCCTTAAATAAAAAGAAGGAGCTTGTCATTAAGCCTTCTAGGGTAGACAGAGGAATAAAAAGGAATGATTTATATCACCCTTTATATTTTAGAGGATATTAAATATTTTCTATTTTGTGGAGACTGCGGGCCAAGATAACAACAGTGAATTGTTTTTTTCTACCCCATTCCTAACTGTAGTAAATAATATAATTAGATTATGGATGGGAGGATTTATTCCTTTCAAAGTATTTCGACATATTTTTATGTTCATCCTGAAACCTGAAATGTGCTTATTATCTTCCCAATTTTCTCATGAGGACACGAAGAGTTTGCAAAGGTCAAGTTTCCCGCCCAAGATCACAATGCTGGCAAAGCGCAAAGTTGCTAAGTCACCAACACAGGACATCTGTCTCCAAAGCCCACATTCTTTTACACGAGAGTAGTATGCCTCTCATGTTCCCCCAATAAAAATGCTACAGTTTGGTGAAATCACATCTTACAGTCTCTCACATGAGATAAATTTTACATCACAATTGCAGCTCAACTAATAAAGTTATGCTTTTGGGTAGATAAAGTTCTGTTATAAGTGAGATTTTTAAAATTGTCATAATGTGTTTTCTGTCTATTGCTCACGTTGATAAATTATTAAAATTACATCTTGCATTTGGCAAAAAAAAAAAAAATCAGTAACAAACTAGCAACTTGGAGAACAAGGCTACAGCTGCGCACCAAGTGCAGCTGCCTGAAGACTGTCAGGTCAAGGCCACTGGAAAAACTGCCTCATCCCCTGTAACAGATGCAAACTCATATTTTCAGAGCATGTGCTGTGATCTCGTAATAACAGGATGTTTCTTGGTGAACCAGGGTTTTTTTGATAAATGCAACCTATTGCTAATAATTCTTTTTCAAGCGCATGTTCATTTTCCCTGGGAATTACAATGACACTGTGGAATGCTCCGAGGAGCGTGAAGTAGAATTTTTACTTTTCAGATCTTTTAGTATTTCTAGGCTGTCTTAAGTGAATCGCAGGAACTTTAAACTTACTCAGTTTTGCAGTACTAGATTCAAATAGTTCTAGAATTTTTAAAAACAAAGAACTTGCCTTTCTGGATGCTTGGAATCCGTCTGCATTATCTTTTGTCTTCCAGAACTCTAGACAAAGGAGTGATGTTCAAATTGAAGTTGAACCAAATAATCCCAATACCTGTGACTACACTGTTCTTTCTAAATTTTATTGTAGAGGTAGTTCACAGAAAGGCAGTTCACTTATTGTATGCCCCTGCTGTATACCAAGTGCTACCCAAAGTGCTTTATGGTGATTTCATTTAATTCCTCCTACAAACCAATGAAGACAACAGACTAGATAGAAAAGATACTGTGGCTCAGAAAGTTCATAACTCATTTACAATGACAAAGTTAGTAAATGAAGAAACTGAAATTAAAACTCACAACAAAAATGTCTCCCAATGTCTATTTCCAAATATTAAACAGAGTTCATTATATAATGTCTTGAGCATCATTTGAAATAAAACCCGGTAGTATGCTTTGATGCTTTCAAGTGTTGATCCTTTAATGCTTAGCTTTCCTTTTCAGAATGGGCTTTGCTTTCTCTTTGGGAATAGAAAACTGGAGTCCCCTAAATCAAAAAATTGTACCCCCCCCCACGCTGCCCATGCCTCCTTCCTGATCCCTCCTTGGGCAGCTCCCCCCTTTCCCTTGTCACTCAGGCCAAATCATCTGCTGTGCTCTGGGTCCTTGCACTTGCTGCCACTTTATTCCCTTTTTCTCTTCTTGTTGCTCCTGTCATTAAAAACTCAGCAAAAGAAAAAAGAAACTAAACCAACAAAAATAAACCATAATAAGAAAAAGCATTGTTGTCACAAATACTTTTAATTACTGCCTTGCCTTCTTTTATGTTTTTACTACTTTTCTTGTTATTAAAAAATATTTTTTAGTCTGCTCTTCATCCATTCTTATTTGTGCCATGCTCTTGACCCCCCTACCATCACCAGCTGCAACGGTTCTGACTGAGCCCACCGATGACCTCACCATTGCTAATGTCAGGGGAAGGCGGTATCTTCCTCTTCCTGTACTCATTTGAGGCAGCCAATTAATGCTTCCTCCTTTGATTTTTGTTATAGTCGAATTCTCTGAATTACCTACTACCTCTCTTGTTATTTATTCATTCAAAAATACAGCTTAGTATTGCAGATTGAGTTAGAGTGAATAAGAAATAGTCTCTTCCCTCATGCTAATTTCAATGTAATGGTAAATACAGAAAAGACAATTATGTGAAGCCAAGACAGTTATAATTGAGTGCTAAATCTAGTGAAACAGCAGGTACTATGGGAGCACAAAAGGCCTGCTCCTAATCCAGACTTTCCCTGGTGATGTATGTACCCTTTTAACTCAAACTTTTTCAAAGAATGATGATTCCCAATGTTTCCCCTCAGCTCGGCTCTATCTCTGCAGTACACACACACGTGCCCCTTTGCCCACTAGAAACTCCACTTGCATGTCCCACAGACACTTCAAAGTTAACTTGTCCAACATGGGTTCCAACATACTCCCTGTGGAAAACAGCTACTCCCTGCACATCCCTTGCACTGACTCACAGCATCACTGATCTTTCAAATGTTCCAGATAAAAGCATGGCTGTTGTCCCTGGCTCCCTTCCCTGCCTTGTAGCCCACACCAGTACGTTACCGATTCACTAGGATTCAGCGACCTGTGTGCCATTTCTTTCCATTCCCACAGCTGCCACTACTGTTCACGCCACCAGAATCTCTCACCTAGGTACATGTCTGTCCCACTTGCTGTTCCTTCTTCTCAATCAGCTTGTGGGCAACCTCCAGCCATCACTTACTGTATGTGTCGGCTTTCACAACCAGCAACAGAGGTGAGTTGTCGTGAAAGCAAGCTGATGTCCGGCCATCTTGCCCTTGACAGAAAATTTGCGCTGACCCTAATCTAACCTGACCCTCTGCAATCCCTTCCACAGCTCTGTTAAAACATTCCACCTAGAAAGCAAATGTGATCATTACACTTCTCCAGTTAAAATAATGGAAGTTATGTCTTCATCCTCCAAAGCGTTAGAAGTTTTCCTCCAGTTCAAGATAATGATTGATCTGGTTGATTGGGAACACTCTACAGCTGCTAGACTATTAGAGGTGAGACTTCTGGATCAAAGGGTAAAGGTACATGTAATTTTACTAGATATTTCCAAATTTCTCACTTCCTTTTTTGTTTCTACCTGAAATGTATGTGTTGCTTTCTCAAAAGTATAGATGGTCACTATTGGGAAATTCTGCCCTACCTTGACACTTCTATTGCCATCAGAGTTCAAGTAAGGGTGACAAAAATGGGCCATGTTTATAACACCTTTCCTCCTCCTCTTTACCTGGCTAGTCCTCCATGCTCCAAGAGCTTAGCAGGACTCACCTACCCTCCTCACCCTCAACCAAAGGAAAGGATGTATTTCCTTTATATTTTCAGAGTGCTCTGCACTTGCCTAGCATTTCCACCATCACTTTAAATGTCTGCATTATTCCTTGTAGTACACTCTGTAGATGGTAAATTTTCATCTTAAACAATTGTAAAATAAATAGAAGGATGAAATAATTTGATGTGCCTGTTTATAAGCCTGATCTTTGCTCCAGAGTAATGGATGGATTAGAAGGAGCCTTGGTGAATGGGAATGTGATGGAGGAGAAGTGGCAGACTTAGTTGATGGGCGGTCTATCAATCAACGTACATCATCCCCTGCTCACATTACACTTTACTTGGCACATGCATTTCACTTCTTCATGTGACTCAGTACACAGCATAGTCACCATGCAGAAGGACTCTGGAGGTAAGATTTGAGTTCATATTCAAGCTCTAAACCTTAATAGCTGTGTGGCAGCTGCCTGATGGCAGGGACTACAGGGTAATGCACCTGTGTGGTTATGTGGTTAAGCTAATAACTAACTTTTACCCTAAGAGCCTAGACACAGTATATAACAGGAAACCAAAGTTTCCTTTTAAAAAGGACCAGGCCATTTCATTAAGATGAAAAAAAATTTTCAATGCTGTATCCTGAATTAAATATATATATTTATTACTTCTGGCCTGAAATATATAGACTTGACATTAACAGAATTTTAGAAATTTGTTAAAGACCCTTCACTTCACTTATTATATCAGAGCCAACTCAGTACGCTGGGTAGTGGTGACAGCCAAGAATATGTTATTCCTTGGTGCTGATATTTACAGCGGCTCATTTTGCAATCCTATCTTCTGCCCACTGATCCCAGATTTCCCCATTTTTTTTAAAAAGTAAATATTTGGAAAGTACAGAGAGCAATTTTTTTTTCTTTCTAAATTTGGCAAGTGGAATACCAAGAAAGCCAAAGAAAAAGTCTGTCATAAATATTTTCTTCTCAGTTTCATGGATGACATTTCTGTCAGGTTTTTGGATGGGCCATAACACGCAGATGTTAACTGCTGAGTTGGCATTGAAAATGCATGTCCATTTCTTGTGGTCGGAGTGAATCAAGCAGCCTGTCTGCTGACCATGCCTTGATTTTCATGAAACTGACCATGCTGAATTTTACCTCAAGGTGGTTGAACAGTAAATAAGGTCAACACCGCCACTGCTTTGCTGCAAAACTACTCTCAGCGTAGCTCTGTGTGGCATGACAAGAGTCAGTGTTTACTCTCCACCTCAGTTAGAGACTGATGTGGAAAAACAATCCATGGGTCTGTAATAGGAAACAACAATTACTATTGACTGTGTGAGACAGAACGCTGAAATCAGACAAGGACACTGTCTTCATGTATTTCAAAGAGGAGCAAATACACTGACTGTACACAGGAAAACTCCTGAACAAAGCCCTGGAAAAGGAATAAATTACAGGATTCAAGCCGCACGTTGAGCACAGCCATTCGTAATATCTAGCTCGTTTCTTCAACCGGTAGAGAGGGTAACGAAAGTGTGTGTCTCGCTGTAGTACTCTCTCACGTTCTGCGCATGTTCAAGCTCATTTATGAACTTTATGCTCTTTGAAAAATCCTGGATGGTGAAGATGAGATTCCTTTTTTCCTGAACTTGTCCACAATGAGTGAATCCATCCAGGGCAATTTTTCTATTAAACTTCAATTATTTAGAGCTGCAAATGTTTTCCTATGTAGCTGAGTATTTGCGTAAAGTTAGTCCCCATCAGGTCTACTCGGAGAGTTGGCTACCCCAACACGTGCACGAGACGCGGGGCCAATCCACCCTACCTACCCGTCAGGGCCGCCTTGGCCTGCAGCCCTGCCCCAGGCCCCCACCTGCTCTACAAGCTCCTCTCCCCCATTCCCCTCCCTCCTTCAGCATTTAGAAGCAATGCTGTGGCTCTCTTCGCCTCATCAAGCATTAAGGTCTATATTAAAGGCGGTTTTTCAGGAATATGAGTAGGTTCTAGAAATTACCGTATAATCAGAACTTCATGAATGTTCTCTTTTTTCAATTTCCCATCCAAAAAGTAAAATGTGTAAAAATGGCGCTACTATTAAGTTTAGTGGTGAAACAAAAATGAGATGGTTAATTCTACTTGCATGGATCAGGAACTTCTTGACTGAGAGAAAAATGGTATGAGTCTTGAGGATGAGAAGGTGATTGTGAGTCCTTCACAGGGGAAAAAAGGCAAGAAAAGGGGGGAAAGTTGCTACATCATTTATGTCCAAGGTCTTCCCACAAACACACTATTAGATGTCAATCAGTTGTTGCGCTCCTGCCACCTATAAGGGCCAAACTGGCTTAAGAATAGAACATTGAAAAGGAAGATCCACATACCTAAGAAAATAAAGAGTAAGACATCACCTTTCAGTAATGCAACAAAATGAACTACAAGATGTAGAATATATTTAAATTCCAGAACATGCACAATCTGTATTTCTGGGAGAAATGTCTCTGTAGGGTTTAACCGAGAGAGTCAAGTCCATGCAGCAGACATTAATCGAGCAGCATACAGATGTGAGTAAGGAAGCAAAAATTACATTCTAGATGGTCAATACTTTTATGGGAAAGAGATACTTTTATACATATATAAGACATCATTGTTTTCAAGTGTGCCTCCATTTTTAAATGTACTAGGAAATGTGGGTTTATGGACATTTAAAGTTTAAATAATTAAAAATCTTAATTCCAGAGAGGTAAAATGATAAGCATTGATCTAATTACATTTCTTTACCATAAAAATGTACAATCTTACCAGATGACAGATGAGGAAACAGGGTTGATACTTGGTTCTTAAGCATTTATAATGAACATTTAAAAAATATTCAATAAAAATATTTCATGGTTTGCATGCAGGAGCTGAAGAGATATAAATGCAATGTACATATTTCTATTACCATCTTATAAACAGATCGTTTCTTACACCTTGATGTGCAAATGAATGGGAGACAGAATACAAAGGTATTTCAGTTGATGAATGTTTCAGGTCAATTCTTACTCTCATTTTCTCCAAGAAACTGTCACTGATATAAAATATTTACGTTGAATACTTATATAACTTCATTCAGCTCATTCGACAAATGTCATGGCTCGGTTATCTTGCGTATTAGTTAGAATGGCCTTTAGCTGTGCCAGAACTTTGACCTGCTTTTTACCTCTCTTTTTGAAAGGTCTGTGTAGGCATTCCAGGGTTGCATGGCACTTTGTGCCACTGTTCCTCCAGGCACTGCCTCTATTCTCAAATTCACTTCATCTTGCACCAAAACAGATCTATTTCTTACATAAGTTGGTGGCTCCTGCTCATCCATTACGATGCTCCTTCCTGTCAAGAGAACACCCCTGTCATTTCCCCTTCACGTGAGCTTTGACGCTTGACACACATAGTCCCAAGGCCGCATCCTGCTCCAGGACAACTGGAAACATAGTTGTTGTTTTCGGTATCAGCCATGTACCTGGACACCCCTCCCCGCTAAGTACTCTACTTCATTCACCAAGCTACCTGGGCCAAACACAGCAATCAACAAAGTCTTACAGGTCTCCTCCCTGTGGGCTTCGTAGTTAAATGGGCTTGAGGAACACACAGTGTATTTCTGAGCTCATATGATGTATTAGTTTCCTGTGACTGCTGTAACAACTTAGCACATGCACGTGGCTGAACACAACAAAAATGTGTCCTCTCCCATTTCTCAAGGTGACAGCAGGGCTGTGCCCCACCTGCAGGCTCTGGGGGAGAATCTCTTACCATTTGTTGCTTCTGCTGTCAGGTGGCATTCCTTGGCTTGTGGCCACATCACTCTCTATTCTGCCTCTGCCTTCACATCGCTTTCCCCGTGTCTTCCTTTTCAGTCTATCACAAATCTTCCTCCACTTTTCTCTTATAAGTACACTTGTCATGAGAGTTAATCCAGGATGATCTCCTCAGCTAAAAATGCTTAATTACATCTGCAATAACACTTTTTCCAAATAAGGTAACGTTCACAGGTTTCAGGGATTAGAATGTGAACTTCTCTTCTGGGGAGCCACTATTCAACCTGCTACATATAGAAACACAATCACATTTTAAGTTCATGTGCACTCATGTAACCCTTTCTGTTCAAATTCTTTTCCACCAAGATATGTATACCTTTCCGATGTCTCATAACTTATAAAAAGTAAACAATTTATAGCTGTTTCCTCTAAAATGTTATATGTGGTAATAAATTAAAAATCATGGCAAAATGAATCTTAAATGTTAAAATATTTTACCATTTAGTTATATATGTTCCTTTCCATTTTCTTCAATAATTTCAAATTAAAAGGGAGTTAAAAAGGAAAGACTTTCCACAGTTGGAAGTATAATGAGATCTGCATGTATTTCCTTTGTCTCAATTGAGCATAATCTCTGAGTTATTGGGCATTCATTTGTGCAAGTTTCTGTCTTGTTAAACCTATAAACTCAACAGAATACAGCTGTGGCCAGGCAGCTCAGTTGGTTAGAGGGTCGTCCTGATACACCAGGGCTGTGGGTTCCATCACTGGTCGGTGCACATAAGAATCAACCAATGAGTACGCAGATGGGTAGAACAACACGTCGATGTTTTTCTGTTTCCTTCTCTCTCTCTAATCAATCAATAAAAAATAAAATAAAATAAATGACATAAAATATACATAATACATTCAATTAGCAGTTATTATTCTTATGTGAGAAAGAGAAATGAATTCACTCAGTAAAGCAAAATAAATTAAGGTTATCTGGTGATGGAAATAGGGAAAGATGGAAGAAGAAAGGAGGCATATTATAAAGTTAAAATTCCAAATTTTCTTGCAGAATATTTGGTGAGGGCAAGGCAAAATTCAGAAATAATAAAAATCTAAGCCAAACTTCTCATTTTATAAAGAAAGTGGAGACAAAGGATTCACTGGACAGAATACTGACATGGCATATTTTACCTCCAATGGCCCCCGAGTGGTAGCTGCTGTTACATAATTGTGCAATAATTACGTTACATGACAGCAAGAGGAAAAAAGACAACTGTATTTCTGAATTCTAATTCTATAACTTTGCACAAATTACTTTATCAGAATAATTTAATTTATTTTAACTAAGATTGTGAATAAATATTCTTTAGACTTGTCGACCATAAACTTGACCTGATGTGGCAGCAGGTCCTGAGGATGAGTTATTTTTCACAGAATTGATCAGGTTTATGAGTTGGTGAACTTGACATCCCTGGAAAGAACAGAGATGGCTGAGAACCTCCTGGTGACTTATGACAAAGACAAGATTTTAGAATTCTCAGGAAATATATATGAATATATAAAGTAAACAGACTAAAAATAATGTGCACTGAAGTTACTATTTTAAATCAAAGTTAATGAAGAAAATCTTTGAGGAACACTGCCACTCAGTACAACCTAAAGCTACTACCTTACCTCTCCACTGTTGTATTTAGGGAATATTAGCTACATTTAATTACCTAGTTTTAGCTTAATTTGAAAGGTGCATCTTCTGTATGAAATTTTAGTAGGTTTATGAATGTCAAGTATTTAGAAATATCCATTGTTTCAGAACATCAGCCACCTCGTGACTTTCATTGGGTAATTAAGGTTTGACCACAGTTTTGTAAGTCTTTATCTGTAAAAAGTTTTTTCTTTTTGACAGGTCCTTTAATGGTTACGTGGAATGCAGCTGTTGGTCCCATAACTTAAACAGAGACGTGAGCTATAAATAACACGGGGTAACTTCCCAAATGCAAATCACTGATATTCTACCAGGACCATGGAATAAAACTAGCAAGAAAGTTACACAGGAAGTTTCAGAAAGAAGATTATAAAAACAGATTTGCTCCCTTTCTGTCTGTTTCTCTGTTAGTGATTTTTCAGACACAATGCAGAGGTTCTGGTTTGAGAGCAGCCTTAGGTAGGGCTTCAGAGAAGTTTTATCCATAAAAGCAAACTATTTCCATTAAAGTCCACACCAAGAGCTGAAAGCTCTTCCTTTCAGAGAGGCGACACTCATAAACCCTAGGGATACAAGCAATTCCAAAATAAAAGCAAATTGGAGCACAAAGCCATTTAGGGGCTTTTCGCATATTTTTTTGAGCAGCCACAGATTCTGAAATAAATAGGACTGTATTTTCAGCCTGCCCAACCTCTCACACCAGAAACACATGCTGCTAACTTTCTCACAGGATGCGTGAGCACGAAGTCATCTGAGTGACGCATGAGGGCACCCCCAGCAGCTTTGTGATAACATAAGTAAACCAAGGAAACAAATGTCTATGAGAAAGTAATCAACATCTCTTCGTTAAGCTTCTTAAGCTTCAGAATTTTTTGGACTCTGAACATGGAATGTGATTTACATTTCTATAAATGTCATTGCTTCGGATAGTCATTCTTCTATAATCACGGCTGTGAAAGGAGAACTGAGAGGTTCCTCCTAAGTTTTTCTTGTAACCAAACAAAACATAGCTAAATCTTTCATTTGTTTGGCATCCCAAAAAAGCAAAATGCTTGACTTGGAAATAAAGAGAAATGTAATGTTTTTTGATACATGGAATAAGAGATAATAAGATTGTGTAAAAGAGTGTGTGATTTTGTGGGTGTGTATGTTTTGGGACAAAAAGAGAGAGACTGGAAATTGAGCAGGGCTAATGCTTAAGCATAGATGTGAAATGAAATAAAATGCCTTGTGTGCAAAGGAGTTAGAGTTTAATCCTTCAGGAAGCAACAGCGAAACACCCCAAGTTTCTAAGTAATAGGATAACAACAGAACCAGACTTGCTGATTAGAAAGATCACATCCAAGGCAGTGTGGAAAAATCAATGGGTGGAAGTGAGACTGATAACAGTGAGGCACACTAAGGATCGTCTCAGGCAAAAGTTAATGGAAGCTAAAGTTAAGGAGAAACCATGGAAATGGAAGGTAGAGATTTAAAAGAAGATCCGAGGTTTTTGCTTTTGTCAGGGTTTGTGTATTAGTTTGTACATTAGTCAAGGTGCTCCAGAGAAACAGAACCAATTAGTTATATCTGGATTTATTTTAAGGAATTGGCTCATGTGACTATGGTGGCTGGCAAGTCTAAAATCTGCAGAGTGGGCCGTCAGCAGGCTAGAGACCCAGAGAGGAGCCAATGTTGCAGTTCAAGTCCAAAGGCTGCCTACTGATAAATTAGTCTCTTACTTACAGGAAGGCTATTCTTTCTGTTCTATGCAGGCCTTCAACTGATTGAATGAGGCCCGCCCATATTTGGAGAACAATCTACTTCACTCAAAGACCACTAGTTGCAATGCTACTCTCTTCTGAAAGCACTGTCACAAAACATCCAAAAATAATGTTTGACCACATATCTGGGCACCTTGGCTCTGCCAAGTTCACACATAAAACTAACCACTGCATGTATGTAATGAAGACTGATTGGAAAGAACAGACATGAAGAAAGCAAGAATCTGAGGATGAATAAGGTCTTCCTTGTGGTCAGGCAGTGATCAAAAGTAAGAGAAAAAGAAGAGATAAACAATGAATGGAAGAGAGAGGGTTGAATAATAAGTTTGACTGAACATATTGAATTTGAAATAACTGTAGATAATCTAGGTTAAGATTTTTTTGAGAAGATCTGAATGGTGGATCTGAAGCCAGGAATCAGAATAAAGGCTCTGAAATCACTGGCCCATTTGGCCGAAAGCACAGGTATTAATCATTTTTTAGGGTAGTGATTCTCAAACCTAAAGCTCATAGGAATCATTTGTGAAGCAATTTTAAAATGTAGATGCCGGCCTACACTCCCAGGTTGACCAGAATTTTCAGAGCCGCAGTCTATAGTCCCATAAATGATTCCGATATGCAGCCGAAGTTGAAAGCCTCTACCTTACACTTTGAGGGCCCCTGGCTTAAAGCATAGAGCACGAAGCTAAATAAGAGACCAAAGAAGAAAGATAAAAATGTAGAGAATAGCACATTTTAAAGAAAACAAGTTAGGAACCCCCCCCCCAAGAAAAACCATCAATAAATCAGGCAGGAGTGAAATTATAAAATGCCAGAAAAAAATAATTTTAAAGAGAGCTGGGTCAACAGTATCAAACAAGGCAGCAATGTAAGTGCAGATAAGGAATGTAAACATAACAGGTATTCAACATGGTTTCCTCTTTCAAAGCTCATTCGACCTTCTGATGGCAAACGCAGTGTCCAATGTCAGAAGGAGTCTGCACCATTTCCACTGCCCAGTCCCACAGACAGGCTCCCAGAGCCCAAAGCAGCTGTTTGAGCAGATGGCAGCTGGCGAGGACATTGTGTGTTCCACTGACCTAGGAAGCGAGACAGGCACAAAACGAGATAGGGATTCAAAGAAAAAGACTAAATAAACTGTATCAGAGACATCAGCCTAACGATTATGTTTAGAAACCAGCAGACTGACATACAAAGTCACCGTATACAACTTCCAGCTGGAAATGGTTCTAACTAAAGCAAGGAGGCCAGAGAATGTTCAAACGAACTGTCGAGACTATAATTTGTAAAGGGGAACATAACAAACCCTACCTCAATATCACTACAACAAATGTCAAGTTTTATCTTGAAAAAGTCCCATGTTCATCCCAACTTACACTGAAACAGCATCAGAGCCAAGTCCTAAAAGAAGATGCTGGAGAACCACAGTTAGGGAATAATCCAAACTGTCTCCTAAAGCTCATGTCCATGTTACTAAACCTCTCAAACAGACAACTCAGAAAACAGACCAGTGTCCCCTCTGCTGGGGAACATTCACTCACAGCACGCTGTGCTCACTCTGGCAGGCCAGCGGTGCAAGCCGCACCTTAGCTGGGAAATGAGTGAGAATTCACTGGAACTCAGATGCCTGGTTCTAAATGTGACTGATACGTTTGAAAATAACTGAAAGCTAAAAATTTTAACTTGCTATTTCAGGTACTTGCATGTACACAGGTATATATATACATATGGAATAGTTGAGAATGCTCTTGCTTGGAAATGAGTGAGGATAACCAATCCTATTTCCACCTTTTGCAATAATTAATGATGGTGTACACATTTCCTGGCTTGGAAGATCGATTGAAACAAAAATGTCATAAATAATATATTAAGGAGGAAACTTAGCTGTTTTTAACTCAGATGATTCTCATCACTGCCAATTTTCATTGAATTAGTCAAATTAAATAGTTCTGGAAGGCATTATTAGCCCACTATTTCAATATTTCCCTAACTTAGTCCAAAGTATATTTCTTTCTAATTCAGTTTTCTGTACTTGGAGTTCATAATAGTGAAGCTAATGCTTTGTATACACCAGGAGTTTAATCAAATAAACAACGTTCGGGTTCCTATTTGAAAATCAGGATCTTGCCTCATATCCTGAGTCTCACCCTCAGGGTCCATGACCGTGCCATTTACACTCTATGTTCTCGAGAAATCGCTAAGAATAGGACCCATGCTAACGGGTCTGCTCCAACACAAACGGTCTCTTATAATTACAGTCCAACTGGTTGGCCACCGATTAAAATGGAGAGCTACAGTGGGCTGAGATGTTCACTTCCAAATGTTCAATTTAGAGATGTAGAGTTGGAGGGCTGGCACAGAGAAGTAGCCTAACCTAACATCCCACAACAAGTGAGAGACAGAGTCAGGACTTGAACTCAGGTCTTCCTGAGTACAGATATGCTCTTTTTTCTATTATGTCAAGGTATTGCAATAATTTCTCTAAGCAGTTCTCACTTGAGAGCTCCCCTGTCTGACAAGCACCCCCCGCCCCAACTAGTCTATATTGTCTTTCCCCGTTGTGCCTCTCCTCAGCATCTGCCTTTTCATTTCATCTCTCTGGCAGCTCCATTTTTCCATCTCTTCAGTGTGATTTACTTGTTCCTCAATGTGTCTGAATAAATGTACATTTCTATCCTGAACTTCAACCCTGTTGTCAAGAAAAAGTATTTTGACTGGTTCTTGTCCCAAAGGGAGGTCAGATCTACAGGGGACTGAAGTAATCTGGGTGTAAAGCTAAACTCTGGGGTAACACTTGTGCCTGGAAGAAAAACACACTTTATATTTGGTCTTTGGGTTATGAAATTCTTAGTGGTATAATGAAAAGATTTGGGGAGAACTGAGAACTTATAATAGATTTTATTTATTTTACCTTATTCCCATCTGGAAAACCGTGTTATATTTAAACCGCTCTTATTTCTTTGTATAAAGGTATATGTTATGTGCTAGCAGTTACTTGTATTTGCTCTGTGATATTCTTCTGACCCTGGAACTCCAAGAAAGAGAATATGAGATAGAAGTGGCTCACCTCATAAATTCTAGAAAATTCTCATCCATATTACTGTGTTTCTGTTGAGTTGTGAATAACAGTGGGAGCAAACAGACATGTTATCTGATTCTCCCAAAAATAAAAATTAAGCAAACAATAACGTACCTTTATAAGTGATTCACTTGTGGAAGGCTTTTTGTTAATTTTACATGGACTAGCCAGAAATATCCTGTGTTTTTGCTAAAACCCTAATTCTAATTATCGAAAAATTAAGACAAAGCACACTGAAGTTCCTGTCTTTATGCTCTTCATCCCTGTATCTTCTCTGAAAAGAATAAAGGGCTGACGACCTAATGCCTGGGAACCCTCTATAGCCTATAGCTGGCCTGTGACAACAAATCAGAGAAGGTGCCTACAAGGCTCGAAAGCACTGAGGTTAAAATAAATAATTTTTTAAGAACAGAGGACAGGTCTTAACATTCAATCAAATCCCATTTACAACACTTTTATTCACTCACTTGAGATTCATTGTAGGAATGTTACCTGTGTAAATCCTTCCCACTCTCTCTCACTGGACACCTGATGAGAGCAGGGAAACAATCCCAGCAAAGAGAGGCCCTTGCACCACCTGGAAGCTGCTCTTCATTGGCTTCCATTGATGGTGACAATTCCAATCTACCTCAACCTCTCCCATCACATTCTTAATGCTAAAGAGCTCCTTCTATGCTCCTCCAGCCCAGCTACACTGGATTTACAGGCATGCACAGAGAGCAGGCAGGAAAACACAGAAGGCGGCCGGTTCTGAATGAACACAAAGGGCACAGCTGCACACACCACGGTCGGCGTTAACCAGCACGCGGACACGTGGGTATTCTTTTGATAAGCAGACCAGACTGAGCGAGACAGACACCAGGTGAAGCAGACGAGCCACAACCGATGTGTGCCATGAAGCGCGTGAGGTGGCTGTCCAGCGGTCTCCCGTGGCCAAGTCTAAAGGTGAGCCCCAGCACGACCAGTGGTGGCCTTCACCCCTGACCTTCTCTGGTGCGGTTTTCATGGAAACCGGAGTCCGCTCCCCACATTCAAATATCTTCTTTTGAAACAAAGTTACCACTTAAATGAAAACATCAAAGAAGACTTAGTACGAAAGAGGGAAAAGGCCCATTAAGTCACACAGCTCACTTCTTTGCCAGTAATGAATTGTGCCTTCAATTCTCTTTAAAAGTTGGTCTAGTCCTATTTTTTTAAAGCCTGAGAGAAGGGCATCCATCTATTCCTGAGAAGATATTTACCCCACATTTTAGTAGTTTTCATGATTAGGAAACTTTTCCTGAGACTCTGCACAATTTTTCTTTGCTCAATCTCTTTCCTTGGTATTTAGCAATGGCTCAGAATTCTGCAAATCATTCGAAGGCAGTTGACTTAAAAAAGCGTAGCTGCAAACGCTTTCGATGCCTGTCAACCAGTGTGAGCTCTGGAGACTGCTGGGAGTGCGACTGTCACGAGCATCTGAAATCACTTCAATTTCCCCTTTGAATTCCATTTATGCATTTGCTTTCTGACATATGATTTATATTACCATGAACTTGAGACAGCAGGCATTATCTGAAACCTTCAATGGCATATTACTTTAGCTTAAAAAAAAACATAAAAATAACAGTGTAGGTCACTGAATACCACCAGAAAAAAAAAAATATTAGTTATTTGTAGCAAACTTCACCAAGGTCCTGGTCCTGACGATTTCCAATATGGTCAGCCAAGGCCGGTGACAGCATCAAAGGCATGAGTTGCTCAAAGGCATAATTTCCTCCCCAAAACAGTCTTAAATATCCATTTCAAGGACATCTAAATTTGGTCATCTAATGAGAAAATACATTCACATATATATGAAGCAACTAACTTATGCTCTACTTTCTTAGATTTTATTTCTCCGAGCCCTTCATTCCTTCTGCCTTGTAACAAACTAAAGACAATAATAATAAAAACTCAAAACAAACAAAAAGACCTTCATTTGAATGATTACCATTTCTGATAATTTCTAAAATAGTATAGAACTCTAGAGTACATTGCAAAGCAAATTTTACATTTTGAGCTGCTTTACGTTCATTTTTGAAAAATTTTTAATAGACAGCCAATAGCAGGAAATATATTAAATATATTAAGCTTTAGAGTGTCTTTATCTGGAGAACTACTCTTATCTTTAGTATTCGGATTTCCTCTCAAGTATTAATACTTCCTATGAATTGAGCATAAAGATGTGGGTTGATTTCTGACTCTATGTTCTGCTCCATTCATCTATATGCCTGCTCTTAGGCCAGTACCAGGCTGTTTTGCTTACGAGGGCTTTGTAGTATAATTTGATATCAGGTATTGTAATACCTCTGGCTTTGTTCTTTTTTATCAAGATTGGTGAAGCTACTCGGGGACTTTTTTGTTCCATATAAATATTTAGAATATTTGTTCTAGATGCAGACTGGTGTAGCCACTGTAGAAAAAACTGTGTGGAGTTTCCTCAAAAATTAAAAATGCAACTGCCTTTTGACCCAGCAATCCTACCCTGGGAATATCCTACGAATCCTGAAACACTAATCAGAAATAATATATGCATCCCTATGTTCACTGCAGCACTATTTATATACCCCAAGTGCCCATCACTAGGTGAGTGGATAAAAAAGCTTGGTACATTTACACAATGGAATTCTACATGGCTATGAAAAAGAAGGGACTCTTGCCCTTTTGTGACAGCATGGATGGACCTGGAGATACTATGCTAAGCAAAATAAGGCAGTCAGAGAAAGAAAAATACCAAATGATCTCACTCATATGTGGAATATAACGAAAAAAATAAAACCAAAAATGTAGATACATGGAACAGACTGATAGATCTCAGAAGGGAGAGAGGGGGACTGGAAGAGATTAGCCAAAAAACATGTATGCATATATGCAAAATCCACAGACACAGACAACAATGCGGTGAAGGTCAGGGTTGGGGCAGTGGGGCAGGGGCTTGGTGAAGGGGAGAAATGAGGGAGCAGAAATGGGGGACATCTGTATAGTGTCAAAAATAAAAAAATAAAATTAAAAAACAAGCAAAAAAATAAATATAATCTAGTTCCACAGTGACTTGAAAAATGTGATATACAAACTAAAATAAGCAAGAGTTAGACAAATCTGGAATCCAAAATTTAACTTTTACTGTGGTGTCATATTGGTCAAACCACTTAAACTCTCTTAATCTTTCCTGATGCATATAATGAAGGTAGCAATGGCTAAAGGAAGGGCTTAATGAAATAACATATGAAATGCTTATTAAATAGTCCATAGGCAGAGTTTTTTCCAGTATCTGGCTTTAATTACATAAGGAAAGAAGATAGGGACACATAATAATCTGGCACAGCAAATTGGCTGTTCCTTTCATTAAAGCCTGATTTTGTATATGAGTCATTTTGTGGTTGCTATGGAAATCACTGAATAGTAAAGGTGATTACTTTAACAAATTCTTTTGTAGCATATTCAGTGCAAAATACTTCTGTTTCTGAGTAGCTTGAGGTATGTGGTTTCTCTTGGAACATTCTCTAAGAAGTTTGTCCCAAGTATTTGAATTCCTTCTCCCTTCTCCCGAACCCCCAAATGGGATATGATGTTTATGAGTAAAAGAAAAAATGAATTAGATACCCACAGAGATTTACTAAAAAGACTAAACAAACTTTGTTTTTTTTTTATACGTATGTTTAACTCCAGACAAACTGCCTACACTCTTTGACTCTGCTTCTTAAATATTCTGCAGCACAATTTGGTACTCTATGACCTCCCAGAAAATTCTGAACAGGGGACAGTAAGAAAATGGTGCTGCCCTGGCTGGGTGGCTCAGTAGGTTGAGCGCCATCTGGTACACCAAAGGTTGTGGGTTCGATCTCAGGTCAGAGAGCCTACAAGAGACAACCTATTGATGTTTCTCTTTCACACTGATGTTTCTCTCTCTCTCTCTCTCCTCGCCCCCCAGCCCCTTCTCTCCCTCCCCCCTCCCTCTGTCCTTTCCTCTCTCTCTAAAATCAGTAAGAGTATCTTCAGGTGCAGATTTATAAAAAAGAAAGAAAGAAAATGGGGTTAAGAAGGGTAAACATCATAGATAATTGTTTTCCGGAGAAAACTGGTCTAGCTGAATACACAAGTGCTAGATAGGCATTAATGTCTTTTTATAACTTGGTTTTTTAATTGAATTTATTGGGGTAAAATTGGCTCATAAAACCATATAGGTTTCAACTGTACAAGTCAATAAAACATCATGCGCCCACTGCCCATGCAAAGTCTCTTTCCGTCCCCTTGCCACTGCCTGTGCCCACCTCCACCTACTCCCCACGCCCTGGCCCTCTGGCTGCGCCACAGTGTTGTCCCTGTCTATCTATCTATCTACCTATCTATTTCCCTTAACCCCTCACCTTCTTTCATCCAGCCCCCACTCTCCTCCCCTCTGACAGCTGTCAGTCTGTCCCCAGTGCCCTCGCCTTTCGGTTCTGTTTTGTTCATCAGTTTATTTTGTTCATTAGATTCCACATATGAGTGAGATCACATGGTGTTTGTCTTTCTCTGACTGGCTCGTTTTACTTCATATTATAATCTCCAGGTCCATGCAAGCTGTCACAAAAGGTCAATTTTCATTGTGTAAAGGTGCAACGGCTTTTTACCCACGCATCTACTGACGGGCTTTGGGCAGTCTCTGCCCCTTGGCTACTGTAAATAACTCTGCAATGGACATAGGGGCACATATACTCTTTAGAATTAGCGTTTCAGGTTTCTTCAGATGTGTTTCCAGAAGTGGGAAAAAGGCAGTTCCATTTTTAATTTTTTGATTAAACTCCATACAGTTTTCCACAGTGGCTGCACCAGTCTGCATTCCCACCAACACCGCATGAGGGTTCCCTTTTCTTCACATGCTTGCCAGCACTTATTGCTTGTTGACTTATTGATGATGGCCATTCCGACCAGCGTGAGGTGATATCTCATTGAGGTTTTAATTTGCATTTCTCTGATTATTAATCCTTTTTATCATTTTTTCACATGTCCATTGGCCATCTGTATGTCCTGTTAGGAGAAGTGTCTATTCAAGTCCTCTGTCAGTTTTTTAACTGGGTTGTTTGTCTTCTTGAGGTTGAGTAGTATAACCTCTTTATATATTTTGGAAATTAACCCCTTATCAAGTGTATTATTAGCAAATATGTTCTCCCAGTCGGTGGGTTTTCTTTTCATTATACTACCTCATACCAGTCAGAATGGCCATCATCAACAAAGCAACAGAGAACTGTTGGAGGGGATGTGGAGAAAAGGGAACCCTACTGCACTGTTGGTGGGAATGCAGACTGGTGCAGCCACTGTGGAAAACAGTATGGAACTTCCTCAGAAAACTAAAAATGGAACTGCTTTTCGACCCAGCAATTACACTGCTGGGATTATACCCTAAGAACCCTGAAAAACCAATTCAAAAGAACCTATGCACTCCAACGTTCATAGCAGCACAATTCACAATAGCCATATGCTGATGGTTTCTTTTGCTGGGCAAAAGCTTTTTAGTTTGATGTAGAAAGCCCTAAAGACTTCACCAAAAACTTCTAGATCTAATAAATGAATTTGGCATAGTAGCAGGATATAAAATTAATATTCAAAAGTTGGTGGCATTTTTATACACCAACAATAAACTCTCGGCAAGAGAAATTAAGAAAACAATCACATTTACCATTGCAACAAAAATAATAACATGCTTAGGAATAAGTTTAACCAAGAATATAAAACACTTGTACTCCAAAAATTATAAGTACCTGAATAAAGAAACTGAGGAAGAGACAAGTAAGTGGAAGCACATACCATATTCATGGATAGGGAAAATTAACATCATTAAGATGTCCATAGTACCCAAAGTAATCTACAGATTCAACACAATTGATATTAAAATACCAATGGCATATCTCACAGATCTGGCATATTCCAAAAACTTATATGGAACCACAAAAGAACCTGACTAGCCTCAGCAATCTTGAGAGAGAAAAACAAAGTTGGAGGTATCATACTACCTGATATCAAACTATACTACAAGGTCACTGTAATATACAGTCTGGTACAGGTACAAGAATAGGCACACAGATCAATAGAGAATAGAGAGCATAGAAACCCATGCCTTTATGGTCAATTAATACTTGACAAAGGAAGCAAGACTATACAATCATGTAAAGACAGTCTCTTCAATAAATGGTGTTGGGAAAATTGGGCACATTTTTAAAAATGAAACTAGACCACCAAGTTATAAACTCAAAATGAATTAAAGACTTAAATATAAGCTGTGAAACCATAAAAATATTAGAAGAAAACATAAGCAGTAAAATTTCAAGCAATCTTTTTGCTGATACATCTCTTCCAGCAATGGGAACAAATGAAAACAACTGAATAACTGGGACTTTAACTTGGATTTATTGTTACTTTTCTAGTAAGACATGTGGTTCTTTAAAATGGAGATAATAATATTATGAATACTTACAGAAACTGAAAATTATTTAAAGGATTTCATGAAAAAAGGGCTACATAAATCTAATAAAATATATTTAACAAATATGTACGAGGTCTGTCCAAAAAGTATTCAGCCACGCACTGTGAAAAACAGAGGCATTAATGGAAGATACAAGAAACACTGTACGCAGGACAATGACGCCTCAGTCCCCTTCAAAGTAGGCACCTTGGGACCTCACGCAGTTCTACCAGCTTCTCTTCCACTCTTCAAAACACTCTGCAAAATCCTTTGTTGGAATCATCGTCAGCTGTCCCGTCGTGTTTTCCTGAATTTCATATTGCATCTCTCAACCAATGAAGAACATCAAGGTAGTACTCCTTATTAACTGTTTGGCCAACACCTTCCAGTTAGAGGCAAACACCTTCCCAATCAAAACTACAGTTAACATGGTCTTGATCTTGCTGCTCCTTCTTCAGTGTGGAGAACCGGGTCACTTCCATTGGGACAACTGGCCTTCATTTCTGGATCAGAGCCATAGAGCCATGATTTTCTCTGGTTATGACTGTCTTGAGGAAATCTGGTTCATTGCTAGTCGTTTGAATCAAGTCTTTAGCAACTGCAGCACAATGTTGCTTCTGCTCTGGTAGCAGAAACCACAAAACGAATTTTGCCATAACACATTTCATGCCAAGATCCTGTGTCAAAATCTCAGACAGAGTAGTTTTTAGAATCCCAAATCAGCTTCTAGTAACACACTGTGAGTCGCTGATCTTTGCTGATTGCAGCCTGTACGTGTCCGATATTCTCAGGTGTTCTGCTTGTCGCAGGCCTTCCAGAATGTGGATCACTTTCAACAGATTCTCAATCATCTTTGAAACATTTGTGCCACACTTTTATTTGCACTGCACTCATTGTATCATCCCCGAAAGCCTTCTGAATCATTGAATAGTTTCCATGGAGGAATCTTCAAGCTCAATGCAAAATCTGATGGAGACTCAATGCTCTCCTTGCTCATTTTGAAGGCATCAGCCACATAGTACACATGCTCACTCAATGGCTTCTACCGCCCCCCACTGACTAGTCCAGTGAAGTTGACATTGTTCACACATGCACATTCCAGTCCACTCTCCTTGGCTGCCAGGTTACACTGATGTCACACAAACTGTTCGCGTTATATTAATGATGGCTGGACTTTTTGTGGACAGACCTTGTATAGGATAAACGTTTCACATTTGCTTTCTGCTAAACAGAAAGTTTAATTAACGAAAAAATCTTACTTGAGTAGAATCCTAGTGTGAGGCTCGCCTTGGGCATAGATTAGCAATGGGAGCACCCTAAGAAAGCTTTAAGTTCTTACCTAAACTTCCCACTCCCTAACAATTAGCCTAGCTGTGTAGAAGTCACGTATTGTGAGCCTTATCAATGCTTATGTCTAAAGTTAGCATTCACGAGGACTCAGTTTTCTTGAATAACTTTCTAACATTTTACTTTACAATTAGGAAGAAGAAATGACTGGATATTTCTGTTATTGTCTAAGATATTTTTCATTGTGCCAGCGTAATTAGAATATGGAGTCTTAGTAGACAATTACTGTGATTATCTAGATGTTTATAGAACCATCATCTTCAGAATTCTAAGAGAAGTTATATAATTCCCAGATAAAAAAGAATCATGAAACACAAACATTTACGGAATAGCTACACTGCTCCGCGGCATTGGTGCTGGAGATGCCCGATAAGAAAAGTAATCACACTGACTTCTTGCTCCCCCTGGAGCTTCTGATCAATCAGGCGAGACACTCAGTAACTACATGGTCACACTAGATGTATAATTAAAACCAATATACTCTGAGGGAGTGTTATGAAGTCCTATTTGGGTTTGTATTAAGGTTTTTTATTTTTTAAGATTTTATTTATTTTTAGAGAGTGTGAGAGGGAGGGAGACAGAAAGGGAGGGAAACGCTGATGTGTGAGAGAAACATTGATTGGTTGCCTCTCACATGCCCCTAACCAGGGACCTGGCCCACAACACAGGCATGTGCCCTGACTGGGAATCAAACCTGCAACCTTTTGGTTCTCAGGCCAACATTCAATCCACTGCACCACACACTACTAGCCTGGGCTGTATTAAGGGGTTTTTAACATAGTGTGGCCACAAAAGGATTCATTGAAAGAATAACACTGACCTAGTATCTGAAGTAACTAGAAGAATGAAGGGAAATTAGCCCCATCTAAAAGCCCTGGTGCAGGGAGAAACATTAGTAGCTAAAATAAATGCAGTGCGACTGAATCCCATATAGTAAGAGTTCTAGAAAACAGGTTAAGGCTTTCCATAATTACCCTGAAAGAAATACAAAGCCAATGAAGGTTTTAAAGCAACAGAAACATGATTAGATTTATGTTTTGAACAGTTGGATGAGAAACCACCAGGCCCTAGTCTACACATCTCTGTCAACACCTCTTTTTAAAGTCATTGGTGATGGCCACATAGAGTATCACCTGGTCAATTATTACTCACTTTCTCCAGCTGTTCGGCAGAATTTGATATAATTGATCACTCCTTTCTTCTTAAAATACAGCTTCATTTGTCCTGCTCAAATCTTCCTTGTCATTCTTCGTAGTCCCCTGGGCTGGTTCTTCCTAGCCCCCGCTGTAAGATGCCGAATTCCAGGGCTGTTTCTCTGTGCCTCCTCCATAGGTGATTACATCTAATCCCATGACCTTAAAGATATCTACATGCTGTCGACTTTAAATCTGTGCCTTCATCTCTAACTTAACCGCTGAACTTTTATTGTGTGTCAATCATGCCAAAATATATTTTGAACCTGATCTCCACTGCCGACACTCTATTTCAGGCCACCATCTTTCCACTGCAGGGGCTTTCTATATTGTCTTCTTGCTTTTGCTTTCTAAAATATAAATCAAATCATGTTACCATTTTGCTCAAAGCCTTCTAAAGTCTTTTAGTTTTGAGAGTAAAATCCAAAATTCCTCTCATAACCTCCAAAGTCCCATGTCATCTGCAATCTGCTATCCCACCACCCTTTCAATTCTCTTCCTTGCTAGATTCATTCCAGCCACACTGACTTCCTTGCTGGTCCTGAAAAAGCTAATAAAGCCAAAAATCTTATATTTTCAGTTTTCCCTACTTAGAAAGCATCCACCCCTCAAATAATCACAACATCATTTCCCACAGATATTTCATATCTTTCCTCAAATATGTTCATATGTAAACTTTTTTCACCACTCTCTATAAAGTAATACCTCATCCAAATATGTTTGCCCTTTACTCTTACTGGTTTTATTTTTCTTCATGTAACTAATCTCTCATGGAATTTTCAGCTCACATTTTATTTATTTATTTAGTTATTTAAAACTCCCCCCAAAGATTTTGAAGTCTATGAGACCAGGAAGTTTGTTTTGCTTGTTACCGTATGAGCCAACATACATAATAGACATCCCATGGAATACCTGCTGAATAAATGAATAAACCCATAAAATCAAATTAAAAATAAATTGGCTGCTAAGAATCTAAACAAAAATAACTTACACATAGTAGATACTCAAACATGAGTTACCAGTAATTAGACACATATATTATCATATTTAACTCAGAAATCCCCATGAGGTGGAAACATGTCTTATTTTACAGATAAGAAAATTGAGGCTCAAGAAAAAAAAAAAACAAACAATGAAATTTTCCCAAGATTCCACAGTCAGTACATATTTGAGGAGGGGATTCAACCTGGGTCTTACAACTCTTTCCACCAGCGCCTGTAAACAACCTGGGTTTTACAAGCAGAGTTTAACTGATTTTGTGTATTCAGGCAATTACATAAAAAAACTTGGCACAGAAGTACGATAATGACTTGTGGAATACAATAGGGATAAAGAGTCAGAAAAACTATACGTCAAATTCTGGCCCAAGCAATAACCCAGGCTATGTATGACCTTGAACACACTCTTCACCTCTCAACTTCAATACCTGCCTCTATAAATTGCTAACCTTAAAACTTGTGTAGTACATGATGGGATACCAATGATTAATGGGCACTTCCTACAAAGAATTATGTAAGTGCTAAACAATATTATCATTGCTAACAGGCCTGGAATTCTGGCTCAGAGCAGTGGGCCACTTATTCAAACCTCATCTAAACTATCTTAAAATCTTGGGTCCTTAAAACTGGCCTTACTAAAGCTTTCTCACTGCTCAGAGTCTAAAGTGATTTACTTAGAAGAGAGTTTATTATGTCAAGCTTATGCAGTTTTCAAAATTCTGCTTTCAAAGTTATCCCTCAAAAGGAAGTGGAGAAGTATTTATTAGGAAAGCAAAAACAACCTTCTGGAGAAGGGATTCCTTTTGAACTTGCCATTTGGTGTCAGCACCCTGTGGTCGATGCTGCTGACTTTCTGAACCTGTGGTTCAGCCAAATTTCACGACAGACCTGAATTCCTAAACACTTCCTGTCCAAGGGGTACAAATTCCAGGTACAACAAGCAAGAGGAGAACCACTGACTGGAAAATGGGTCATTTAAACAAACAAAAAAAAAACCCATCTGATATATCCATTCAATAGTTTTCCTTGGTAAGAATTTTAGATAATTCATTGCACTACCAGTTTAAGAGTCATTTTCTCAAAATATAAATATTATTTTGACAATCTTTGTTAAAACTATAAGTATAGAAAATTATAAAAAATGCTAACAGCAGTAAACACAGGCATGTGGATGAAAGGCCCTAATTTGAACTGAGAATACAGTCCCGATGGCTTTTGAGAAACTTGTAGCACAGTGGTTACAGCAAACGCCTAGTTTAGTTCCAGCTCTGACACTCAGTAACTGTGTGATTTGGGGCAAGTTAGTATATTTCCCTGTGCCTCATTTCTTCATTGTAAAATGGAGATATTAATAGAACTTACCTCACAGGACTGTGAAAACTAAAGTAATAATATACGTAAAATACTTAGAACGTACCTGGCAGAAAATATATAATTACTTGTTGTTGCTATTACTCCAAATACAATGGTCTTTCTCTGTTACCAACACAGAACCTGATGTTTTAATCAAAGTTGGAATAACTATAGAATATCTTAACAAGTGTAGTTGACAGTGTTAACTCCTTAATGAGATTGAGCACTAAATAGAGTTGCATTCAGGGTTTCAGCACTTCCCACCTGAATGAACATAGTTATCAGTAAGAAAAAAATCAATTAAAAATAAATACTTTTAGGTCTAGAGCTTACACACATACACACACAGTGACAGCTAATGAATAGTATGATCTTTTCGGAGTTAACTGGACAAGCTTCAGTAGGTAGACATCAATATTTTAAATTTATATAGCACCTACCAACTAGGCTGAAACCCCGAACAAGCTGTGACAAGGAATAATTTAAAGTAGTAACAAAGAAAAGAAAAACAAAAACTGAAGTGAAAGGAAAAAGTACACGGTGCTTTGCTGAGTTTCACCACCTGACCGACGGCCGACTTAAATCTGAAGGGCGACACTTGAAGTTGCTTAGTCTTGTGTAAACAATTAACTCTAAGTTCCAAGGAAGTGCGAGACCTAAGGTCCCCCATATCTTTTTATCCTAACTTCCATGAGTCGTCTATAATGAACAAAAAATATGTTGGGGGAGATGATTTTCAGTACACAGTGGCAAGGTGTAACAAAAGCCCTCTCATTTTCTCACAAATGGAGTCATTTTCATGGATAGTTTGGAGGTAAATAAAGCACCATCGCTTCTTACATTGGTGTGTGTAAAAACAATGCCGTCTACAGTCTCATCCTCCATCCAACTTTCCTGTTCTTTCTAAACTCACTAAATGCTTATTTATAGCCTCCCCAGCCCCTAATGTACACTGGCCTACCTCCAGCTCATTCCGAAGAAGAGAGAGTATTTCCACATCTGTGCACACCGCATATACTCCGAGAAGATGTCACCCTTGTTAAGGCCTGAATGATAGGAAATTTCCTGCTATTACAGCATATAAACCGGCCTTTATTTACTCAGCGTGCTCGATGACAGCCCTCTCAGGCCGGAATGGATATTCCGGGGGTAGCCTGGCTCAAAACCTAAAAGCAGAACAGTTTTGGTGAGGCAACACAAATCCTGCAAAATTGTGTGTGGCTTCCCCTTAAAGACTGTTTATTAAAAGCCTTACCAGTAGTTGGGAGTAGCCCAGAGATGTTGGCAAGGAAATCCTAGTTGTACAAATCATGTAAATATGTGTCTAGGATTTTTTTAAATAATAAAATCAAACTGGTTTATATTCTGTTGCATTTACACTTGTTAAAATATAAATAAGGTAATTGGGTCCCCTTTATTGTTACTCAGCCAACAAAAGTTATGACCAAGCTGGTTTTGATTCAGACAAAACAGAAATTGCACCTATCCCATGTCTAGGATACGCCTATAAAAATTCACGACCATGGCAGCAACTAATCCCTGATCTGCTTCTCTTCTCTCCTCGGCCTGCAACTGCTTGTTTGAAAAAAGAACAGCAGTTATAGAATCTGCCTCCACACTGAAGAAGCCTATGGAAGTTGACACAAAAACTGCTAAAAACCGTATCTATGTCTATACATAGAAATATCTATATATCTAGATATATATCTAGTTTATACACCTAGGTATATATACACATGCATACATATATATTAAACTTTCCTGATTCCCCAAATTCTACAAACTCCCAATTTAAAGAAGAGCACCATCAACAACAGAAATGGCTACCCTGTGCTCCTGATTATATATTTGTCTTCTCTACTCCAAAGACCATCTTATTAGTAGTAACTCACACACTGCTGCTTGATAAAATAATCTATTCCAGACAGCCTCTTGGTAAACTGAACAAAATCTGTTGGAAATAACCCAGTTAGAAATAACCTAATAGACAGATGGGAAAATAGTCAAGATAATGTTTAAAAAAGAATAATTAGTGTTTCCTAGTGACAGAAGAGTTGCTTTGAAAAAGAAATGTAGTAATACTTTGAAAATGTTCCTTTAAAATATCTAAGTACAAGCTACCATTACGGAAGAGATTAGTTTAAAGGGTGAAGGGTCACACTGAGCCACGTAAAACCACCTCGCTCAACAATTGCGTATAAATTGAACTTCCGAAAGTTGAATATTTAAATGCATGATATCTATTTGAAGAACTCTTTTACTGAAATAAAGATCTTTCTCTGTTGTTTGTTTCTGCCATTTTTGTGACAATTTCCCATCAGAATCTTTCCGACAAGGCGCACCTACAGCACGAGAGAGAGATGGAGGCAGAGGGGGTCCATGCTGTAGTGCCTGCAGCCCATCGATGAAGTGATTACAGTGAGGACTGTCTAAAAGTAAAGTGGCTGGAAAAAATTTCCATCATTTTTACAAAAGGCATTTTAAATTTGATGTATTCTTCGTACTCTGGACGGCTCCAAATTCCACCTGGCAGTACTCCCACCGCTTTCTTCCTAATGGCGGCTTCAGGGAAGGGCCTGAGGAAATAATTGCTGAACCACTAATGTTGAATCTCCTGCAAGTAAGGGACATAACAGTTATTCTTTTCTTCTTGCAAGAAGTCAATGTAAAGTATTTTGAATAAGGACCTCCTACAAATGCATTAAAAATATACCAGCTTATAGAGCACAGAGAACACATTAATAACGCATTTTCAACGCTGGTAGTGTTATTTCTTAGATCTTTTTTTTTTTTCAAGTAGAGACAGAATGCGCCTTCCTTTCAAGAAGGGATCATAAAAGTGAAACAGGAACAAAGAAATGAGAAACGCATCTTTCCCAGGGTATAGCTTTTATAAGATCTGTATACGAGGTTACTTAATCACTGTAAGTGTCTATAGCAGTACTTCCTTTCCTCCCAGCAATTTGGACCAGAAAGACTGCACCAGTAATTGCAATATGAGTCACAGGATGTACTTCAGGTCAAGACAGCACTTAAAGAAGGCCAAGTCAATAGTTTTTCAAATGGTGGAAGTGGAGGGGTTTTCTTTTCCCTTTTTTTTTTTTTTTTGTTTGCTTTCATTTTTTAATGTCCTGATTTTATGTTCTGGCCCAAAGCCCTTCATGCTCTTAGAATTTGGGCTAGCATATTTTAAAAAATCACAGGGCTTTTTTGTTTGTGTTAGTGCAGTTGCTTTTAAATAATTTTAGAGAATTCCATTACCTGTGTACAGATAATATTGCCTAGTCTTTTTCTGATCAAAGGTCCTGATCTAAAGTTATCCTGAAGTTAAGGATATAAAAATATTTCCAACTAAAGCATATTTAAGTAATTGTGGCCACAGCAGACTTCATGGACTAAAACATATTCAGTAGTTTCAAGTTACTTAAATTATATTTCTAGAGATCTTTTTATTGAAACCTCTTTTTTAAGTATTAATTTTATCTTACTTTTTTTAATTTTTTTTTAAGATTTTATTTATTTATTTTCAGAGAGAGGAGAAGGGAGGAAGAAAGAGCAATGTATGGTTGCCTCTCACATGGCCCATATCGGGGACCTGGCCTGCAACCCAGGCATGTGCCCCGACTGGGAATCGAACCAGGACCCTCTGGTTCCCAGCCCGCGCTCAATCCACTGAGCTAACCAGCCGGGCTTTATCTTACTTTTTTTTTTAATTGAAGTCTTATTTTGATAATCAGAATTCCTGGGATCAGGAAGCTTTTTTAACTCACCCAACTAATTAGAGCCAATATGCAGTGAGCATGCGTGGTAGTGTGTTGTGCCTACAGACGAGTGTGGACAAGATTATGTTGTTGGCATCACAGGCAATTGGAGGCAGTGGGGATAAACTGTGTGTCTGGCAATGTCTCTTCTTAATTTCAAGACATCTACCACCATAATGATGAGGTCTGTACACCGACATACTAGCTTAAAATTGGTACATAAATTGCTGGATTCTGTATACGCTTTACAATTGGAGGCAGGGTCAGGGAAGGAGAAGAAGGAGAACACGTCGTAGATCTAGGAAGTGTGACGAGGAGTAAGCACCTTCCTCAGGCCATGGCTACGTCATGACGTCATGCTCTCTGAACAATCTGGTCTTGTCTCCTTTGAAGGGGTTCGTCCTGGGCAATGGGGTAGAGGTGTAATCAGAACACATATGGACCAGGAATTCTCCTAAGTGCACTTAGTAAGAATTTGCTTTTGGGATAGATGGACTATTTCTCTGTTTCTCGAAGCACACTTTTGGCAGAACTGGGTGAACTGGAATGTGCAGGATGGTAATTAAATTTAAACTGATTCTTTCATTTTCATTCATTCCTCTTGAAGGCCAGGAAAACTTCTGTATTTTTTTGTGATATTCACTTGTTCATACCTCTCATTCACAAAATCATTGAGGCAATCAGTTATCTTCCACAAAATTCTAAAGTGAAAAGACATCCAATTCGGGGTTTTTCCAATCACCTTAATTTACTGACTGTAAACCTTCCCTGGGCATCCCACTACCGGAGTCCACCTCGGCCCTCTCAGTCACGTAAAATGAGAAGAGCCTGTTCATAACGCCGACCTAACTAGGGTAATGCTGAGAGTTTACTAATTATTATGAATACTTCTATTTAATGTGCCTGAGAAAATTCCTTCTTCTCTATGAAAGTTTCCTTTTTAAGAAATAATGTAGACTTTCTTTTTTAAAATTAATATAAGTTCAAATTAGAAAATTTGATAAAGAATAGTATAAAAAATTGTAAGAATAAAGTACTCCACCTAGCAACAAAATTAATTTGTGTATTTTGTTGTATTTTTAGAGAAAAATCAAAATATTGAATACAAAATGTGCAATCTATAATTTCACATCTTTCATTTTAATATATTATTTTGTCTATATTTTAAGATATTCTAAATAAATATAATTTTAAACTATAAAATCACATTGCTTAGATACAACATACTTTTAATAAAAACTGATGCTTTTATTTTCCCATTTTATTATTAAATAAATTTGAGACGTATGTTGCTGTGTAGCAAAATGAGAATCTAACATGAGCTTTAAAAAATCAATGATGTTTCTGGTCCGGCTGGTGTAGCTCAGTGGATTGAGCGCGGGCTGGGAACCAGAGTGTCCCGGTTCGATTCCCAGTCGGGGCACATGCCTGGGTTGCGGGCCAGGTCCCCAGTGAGGGCCATGTGAGAGGCAACCATACATTGCTCTTTCTTCCTCCCTTCTCCTCTCTCTAAAAATAAATAAATAAAATCTTTTAAAAAATAATAATAATGTTTTTAACTACTTTCTTTTGAACACTATATTCTCTCTTATTGGTTTTTTCCTTATCCATGCCTATAATTTTCTGTTGATTCCAGTGTCTTTCCTCAGTCTCTATAAGCTACCCTATTTTCCATTTTTTTCACTTCCCAAGTAATTCAACAAAGTGTCTTATGTTTGTTCCCCAATTTGCTAATTTCCTGTGGTGCCATTTATAAGTTTTTTTCTTACCTCAAATGGAGATTTTAATTGTTACTCCTAAAGTGTTTACATTTATTATCTTCATTTTCTTCACATTTTAATTTCAACTGATTCTCAGATTATAGTTTTCCATTCTTACTTTATACCATAGAGTCCAGGCCCTTTTTTTATCATCCTGAAAATGAAGAACAGTTTCTGAAATATCACACTGGTCTCTGTAGTAAATTATTTTTTTCCAGAGATATAGTTTCCCTTGGAATCTTTGGTTGATGTTTCTTTTCCTTTCTTCTGTAGGGTTTCCTCATAGACATCAGGTAAGTTTTTGTTTGTTTGTTTGTTTAGTCCATCAACTTGTCCTCATATGAGGACTGAGTTCCCAAGGTCCAATTTGACCACTAGAATAGGCATAAAAATGATCATTGATGCTACTTGGTGACTAAATAAATCTGTTTCATTGAATGTTACTTGAATCATCTTCACATCAGCTGGATCAAAGGCTAATATGTTTTGCTCCAAGCACCAGTTTAAAAAGTTTTCTTAATTAGTGCATCAAAAAATGCTCAACATCATTAGTCACTAGAGAAATAAATTTTAAACAATGAGGTGTCACTCTACACTCACTAGAATGGCTATAATAAAGAGGAGGAACATTAACAAGACAAATGAGAACACATACATTGCTGGTGGGAAAGAAAAGTGATGCAGCCACTTTGGCTTTCGACAATTTGACTATAATACATCTTGGTGTGGATTTCTTTGAATTTATCCTGCCTGGAGTTCTTTGAGCTTCTTGAATGTGTAGATTTGCATATTTTATCAAATAAGGGATGTTTCTGGACACTGTGTCTTCAAACATTCTTTCTGCGCCTTTCCTTTACCACTGGGACTCCCATTACACACATATTGGTGCAGCTGATGGTCTTCCATAGGTCTCTTGGACTTCACTCATTGTCTATGTTTATTTCTCTTTTGGCTCCTCAAACTGAATAATCTCAAATGGCCTATCTTTAATGTCACTGATTCTTTATTCTTTTCTGCTCAAATCTGCTGTTGAAACCCTCTAGTGATCTTTTCATTTCAGTTACAAATGGATGATGTATGCACATCATTTCAGATGTCCATTTGGTTCTTTTTAAAATAATTTCTATTATCTTTATCGACATTTTTCTGTTTGGTGAGGGATTATCCTCTTGGTTTCCTTTCATTCTTTGCCCATAGTTTCATTTAGCTCTTTTAGCAAAGTTAAAACAGTTGATTTAAAGTCTTAGTCTAGTAAGTCCAATGCCCAGGATTCTTCTGGGACAGTTTCTATTAATGTTTTTGTTTGTTTATTTTGTTTTGAATAGGCACAACTTTTGGGCACATCTTGTAATTTTTTGTTGTTGTTGAAAACTGGAAATTCTGAAAATTGTAACTCTGGAAGTCAGATTATTATCATTCCCCAAGGTTTGTTGTTGCTGCGTGTTGTGGGTTATTTTTTGTTTGGTGACTTTTCTAAACGGTTTTTATAAAGTCTCACTCTTTATCAAGTGTGACCATTGAAATCTATGTTCAACTAGCTTAGTGGTCAGCTAGTGTTTTCAAAGTTTCCTGAAACTCTTGGACTCTCCCTTCCCCCAAAAAGACTTTCTTAGTCTTTACAGCTTGACTCTACTTTGAGGCACTCCTTCAACACTTAGCCAGACTTTTTACAACTCTGCCTTCGCTGGCTGCTTGTGTGGAGCCTGAATGTGAAGCAGAAATGAAAGCCTAAGGTTCTCTTAGGCCTTTTTCTGAGCATGTGCATCCATGGCCTCCATGATTACCTGATACACACAGGAGCTTTTAAAAGCCCTTATTCCTCTACATATCTCCTTTCCCAGCCTCTCAGTTCCTAGCCTTTTGGTCTGTCCATTGCGTGCATTTACTGTAACACTTACCCTGGCTGCTATGGCAAATACTTTTGCCTTTATCTGTTTTTTTGCAAACACTGTCTAGCTCTGGGAATATTCCAAATTAGGCAAAACAATGGCAATCCCTTGCACTGGTCCTTCAAGGAGTTGCCAAACAGGCTGAAACCCACAGCCACAATTCTTTGCAGATAAGATCTATGTTGCTGCCTCTGACATGAGCAACCTGCATCAGGAGCACAGGCGGCCATCCTCACAGCTACTATTGATCTGGGAGAGAGGGCAATAAACCGGTAACTTTAAAATGCCGAAGTACTCTCTTATGGCAATGCAGCAACTTCTTCTTTCTTTAAGCTAAATTTTTTAGAAGAAGCCAGAGTTCTGAAAAAGTTAATTCTGATAATTTTCGCTAGCTTATTAGATACTTCGGTGGAGGGATAAAGCCCTGAAATTCCCTAATCTCCCTAATCAGTGATTCAAAAAAGCTTAACATGTTACTATACCACCCAGCAATTCTACTTCTAGGCATACACCTGAGATATTTAAAAACATAGACCCACACACAAAAAATTGAACATGGATGTTGATAGCAACATTATTTAAAATAGCAAGCCCCCAAACTAAATAGAAACAACCCGAATGTCCATGAATTATATGGATAAACAACACATAGTATATCTACACAATGAATACTATTCAGTCACAAAAAGGAATGAAGTACTAATTTGTGTTAAAACATAAGTGAATTCTAAAAATGTTATGTTAAATGAAAGAAGGTAGAATGAAAAGGACACATATTGTATGATTACATTCATATAAAATGTCCTGAAAAGGCAAATCCATGGAGGCGGGACGTAGATTAGTGGTTGCCAGGGGCTGGGAGCAAGGAGGACTTGGCAGTGACTGCTGATGGATACGAAGTCTCCTTGATGGTAGACAAAAATGTTCCAGAAATAGCTGATGGAAACGGTAGCACAACTATGTGAATATACTAAAACTTCTGAATTGTATACTTTAAAATAGTAAGTTTTATGGTATTTGAATTAAACCTCAACTGATTTTTTCATATAAGGTAGTAATGTTGTATAAAAATTATTTCTTCTAGATATATTATAGAGTTCTTGGATAGCATGAATAATTATATTTATATTTATACCTGTATCTGTATTTGTATCCTCAGGTATTTCCTGATTTGTAGAATTTACTTCTAAGTAATATATTCCAAGAATGTACTTTCATGGTGGGGCTACTTTTTATGCATTTTTTTGTTGTTTTTCAAGAATCCACATCTTTTCTTATGTGCAAGTTGATAATATCCTAAACATGTGCCATAGTTCAAATATATAGAATCAGATAAATTATAAATATTAAAACAAACTTGATTCTAATAACTAATAAACAATGTTTACACAATATTAGCCAGCGGTCTATTGCTATGATAATATTGCTATTTTTCCACTTTTAAGATCTCTTATTTGATAATGGACGTGACATAATATAATTTGACACAGGATTTTTTTTCTACCAGATAATAGCAAATCATTTTTATGTTTAACATTAAAAATACAGAAAACTTTCCCTCTCACATAAAGATGAAACTTTTTACAATACGGCTCACAAAATCACCAGAAAGCATCTTGATGGATTAGAAGTGCTCAATCCCAACATTTTTTACAAAATAATTACACTGTGTGCCAAGGAATGCAGACTTTACACAGCATTTCTAGCAAAGGTTTCAACACCTTTTCTAATCTCTTTTTCATAAGGGGTCATGAATGGAATGAAAACTAAAATATTACTTGCCATTTTTGAAAAATAACACTCAGGCTTTTTTCTGAGTCTAGAAAGGAAATAAGGAATAATAAACTATAGAAAAAAACTTTTTAGAGTAAAATATTTTATTCTAGTATTAACAGTAACTGGATCATTTGCCTTACAAAACTACTATAAGACCCCCTGGCTGGTGTGGCTCAGTGGATTGAGCGCCGGCCTGCAAACCAAAAGGTCGCCAATTCAATTCCCAGTCAGAGCACATGCCTGGGTTGCAGGCCAGGTCCCTAGTAAAGGGCGTGTAAGAGGCAACCACTCATTGGTGTTTCTCTCCCTCTTTCTCCCTCCTTTCCCCTCTCTCTAAAAATAAATAAATAAAATCTTTTAAAAAATACTGTATTTGTCAGTGACAGAATTCAGGGAGAAGGACAGAATATTTACTGTAGAGGAAAACACTGGCACATAAAATAAGAAATATGAACATTATAAGAAAAATGCTCCAATGCCATGATATTTTAAACACCATGAAGATTAGTATATTTTGAAAGCCCTAGTATCACTGCTAAATTAGCCATTTCTAAGCTCTATATTTCTATCAAATATATAATTACGCACTATTATGAACTGAATGTTTGTTCCCCGAATTGTTATATTGAAGCACTAGTCCCCCATGTGATGGCATTTTGAGACGGGTCCTTGGGGACACAATTAGAGTTAGAGGAGGTCATGAGGGTACAGCCATAGTGACGGGATCAGTGCCCTTGTACGGAGAGAAAGGAGAGAGGGAGCACTGAGGAAAAGCCGATCTATTGCATGAACTAGAGAAGCTGCGCACTGAACCTGCAAAATCCTTACATCCAAGTTGACTAATTTTTTTATACCCAATGATGCACTTGTTTTTGTATCCACAGCTACTCTAGAAGATCCTGAGTCCCTCTTAATACCTACTTTAGGAGGCTCAGAACAATTAATACCATTTACTGTATATCTTAGAATGTTAATGTTTAAAATTATGTGACGACTTAGTCACTTGAGCTTGGCTAATGCGGGGTTAATTTCCAAGCAAAAACTCAGTGTTAAAAGAAAGCAGGTTTCTTCTAGAGCAAACATTCTGCGTTTTTGATAATGCAGTCTGTCAGTGCTGCCAGATTTTGCATTCCTTGTAGACAGACAACTAACTCTAGCAGGCTCAAGCAGGTGCTGTTTGTGAAATCTGGTGGGATTAATTCTTTGTCGTTTAACAAGCACAAGTTGTATTATGCACTAAATCATCTCAATGTCGGTCTCCTAAAGAATTCTTTAGCTTAAACAAACCATAATCTGTTGCTAGGAGAGATAAAATAATAATAATAATTACAGCAGGGAAATGTTGTAACCTTCTGACCAGGGCCTCGTTGACATTTCAGCTTTTTCCATGAATTGAACTTGTCAAGTTTATATAGTCGGGTGTTCGCACTGATGTCGTTTCAAATGTGCTATTGCAAAGCTTACTGTATTTTTCAAACAAAGTATAAAAAAGCCTGTCCAATAACATGGAAAATCCTGGAAGCAGGACATGTGTTGGATATCCTTGGTGGGTCAAAACAACAGTTTTGATTCAGTCCCATCTTAGCACTATAAAATGCAGCTCATAAAGGGAAGACATTTTATAAAAGAATTTCAAACTTTTTTTTTTTCAGTTTTGACCAACGTCCAACATACTTAATTGAGAAACAAGCCACATAACGTCCGGCAGCCTTACTGAGCCAGCCCTATGCTCAGAATGCTTCTCCTGTGGAAAAGTCAAGGAAATACAGATACTGACCGTGATTAAATTGAAGAGTGCCGCCTTCTGGAACATGTGATTGACCACCATTTACCTTTGGTGCGTTACGTATAGGCTATGCTCCGAGTGTGGTTTAAACAAAGAGAAATTTCACAGTGCACAAAAGTGTTATATTTAATACACATCCCCTAGGGTAGAGGTTAGGCCCTTGGACCAGTACCAAGAACAGAATGTTTTAGCTTTGATGAATGCTCTAGCCAAGCATAGGGTTCCAAATGAAACCCAAGATTACTGGGATAGGACCGACCAGTAAAAGATGCAGTTTCTACCAGAACCAGGAACTGAATAAGTGAATGAATGAGAAATAGTTTTAAAGATTAAGGAATTTCATTTAAAAAGTCTTACTAACAGGCACAATGCACTGGTAGTTTCCATACATGAATCATTCTCCCATTTATTTATGCCAAATAACTGAATGGTATTGTGATTTTAAAGATGCTACTGTTTATACTATTGGCGCAATCAGAGGCTGTACTATGAGGTCTGTCCAGAAGGGATCCAGTCTCGTAATACAAAAGATGGAGATATTTATTGAAGAAGATACAAGACACAAGAAACACTGTACGTAGGCCAATGACACCTCAGTCCCCTTCAAAGTAAGCACCTTGGGACTTCACAATTCTCCCAATCGCCATCAGCTGCCCCATTGTATTTTCTTGAATCTCACAGCCTGAAATCTCTTTCCTTTCAAAGGTGATTTTAGTTTTGGGAAAAGCCAGGAGTCACAGGGCACAAAACTTGGGCTGTCAGGGCGGGGGCTGAGTCACCTGGGTGATCTGATGTTTTGGCAAAACTTTGCACGGGACGTGATGCGTGAGCAGGTGCGTTGTTGTGATGAAGTTGCTGATCATCAGTTGCTTGCAGCTGTGGCCTTCTCAATCATCTGAATAGTTTCCATGGAGGAATGAATCTTCAAGCTTAACACAAAATGTGATGCAGATTTGCTCACTCAGTCATTCTGAATGTGATGGCCACACAGGACACATGCTCACTCAAAGTCATCACTGGTCACGCATGCGCATTCCAGTCCACTCTCCTTGGCAGCCAGGTTACATTGAGGATGTCATGCAAACTATTCTCGTCATATTAACAATGGCTAGACTTTTTCTGGGCAGACCTCATATTTTCCTGTTAAATGCTATACAAATTGTTGGTAACCACAATACCATGTGTGTTTTCCACTTATTTAAGTTATTGTTCTTCACTTTGATTTACCACCATGTCTCATCTTTTCTGCTGATTTACAGCTGTCGAGGTTGAACTACAAAGAGGCCAGGAAACCATGATAAATGGAAATACGTGTGCAAGAAGTAGCAGGCTGAAGGGACGCATCTGTTTTAGAGAGCTATCCTGCCACTTGGCCAGCTTCATTTCCTGAGTAAATAACTATAATTTTCTTATTATAAACCTTACTGAACTCATGTTCAGGCAGCTGTGAATTTCTTTGGTTGCTCCACGGGGAGATGATTCATTAACCATTTAATATACTTCCTATCCTAAATCTTCACCTCAGTAGTAAAAGTTCCAAAAATACACTTACCAATATAATGTTCAGATTTTAAAACTGAAGGTAGTCACCACAGTCTGCTGTTCTAACATTGTAAAAGTCTGCCCTTAGCTTCTTAATTTTGAATTATAAATGTCATCTTTAAAATACAAGAAAATTTTTGAATATTTTATAGTCATTCAAATCCATATGTGATATTCTTAAATATTCCCATGTGTTATGTGGAACTGAAAGGCAGGTGAATGAAAACAGGAATGATTTTCAAACGGCACATGCCCTTGTATACCTATTTACGAAGGCTGCCCGGGAAGTGCAGGGGGTCTGAATCAAAGCAGTATCTCTTTTCTTACCAGTAATTCTTTTTAATTTAAGGAAATGTGCATGAAGATATAAATCTGTGCATTATTTCAGTTTTTTTGCTTGCACCTTAATTAGAAAACTGAATTTGAAAAAAATTATTAAGTGCTTATAAAATATTTTTATAATTATGACACATTTTATGTACCATATAGATAGTACTCAAGGCTGGGGAATCTTTATTATGAACACCAGACTATTTCAAGAAATAATTTATGCCTTCAATTAGTAAATTATGTATATTAATAGCTCAACTCCCTTCCTTTCCATACTAGTTTCCATCAACTATTGCATTTACTCAAAGATTTATTCAGGGCAAGCCCAGGGATGCTAGCACTCTGCTTTTCTCCGTGGTGTGTTACAATCACTCTCCAGGGGACTACATTACAGGGGACCACTAATGTACACTGGTCTTTCTCCACAATCCAAAGTAGAAGCAAGCAGAATGACAACGGAACATCTGATTCAGAAATATACCTATCCACTTCAGAGGACCAAAGGAGTAGACAGCCTTATATGCCTGGGCTGCTCACTAACTTTGCACTTTGGAAGCAGTGTGAAATAGCATAGCAAAGAACAAAGTAACACATTGCATACACTGACTGCTAATGTTTAACGAGCACTCAAACTAACATTTCAATGCTTCCAAATGTACAATATTGCCATTTTATTAGAGATTAATACCTTTTAATATTTTTACCTAACTTTAACTTCTTTTATTATTTGAAGAAAACTGATAGGTTACATTGTATGATTGTTTTTATTAAAACTCACACAGAATTTTACTCAATTTGAAATTTCTTTCTCTAAAAGCAATATACATATCAAAGTGACTTTCAGGGACAAAATAAGCCATAAAATTGCAATTCTAAAGTCTATTGTGTCAAAATAGCCAAGTGCTGGAAACAACCTAAGTGCCCATCCACAAATGAATGGATGAAGAAACTATGGTACATCTACACAATGGAATTCTATGCAGCAGAAAGGAAGAAGGAGCTTAAACCCTTTGCAACAGCATGGATGGAACTGGAGAATATTATGCTAAGTGAAGTAAGCCAGACGGTGAGGGACAAATACCATATGATCTCACCTTTAACTGGATCATAATCAACCAAAGCGGAAAGCAAGTAAAACATAACCAGAGACATTGAAATTAAGAACAGTGTAACAATAGCAAGGGAGGAGGGGGGAGGGGACAATGGGGAGAAGGGTTTTCAGGAATCACTGTAGAGGACACAGGGACAGAACTAAGGGGAGGAGGGAGGCTGGGGGAGGGAGGTGGGGCTGGAGGGGAAGAGAGGAGGGGAGGGGAGAGGATGCAAATAACTGTAATTGAACAACAATAAAGTAATTATTTTTAAAAAATAAGTCTATTGTGGAAAATGGTTTCTTCTAAACTATGTACACTAAATTTAATCTAAAAAATGCACAATTGTATAATCATTGTTTATATATTGATAGATTTAAGTGAAATAAGTATGTATGTTTACACTAGAAACAATTATATATTACAGTGAAATTTAATGACTTATTTATTTCCTCTTTTGAATCATCTTAAAATAAATATCTCAAAATTCCATTTGCATTGCATACCACAGTTCCCTATTTATTCTATCCTAAGTCTGAATACTTAATAAACATTTTATTTTTCAGGCTTCAAAAACTATATTAAATAAGTTAGCAGTTAAGAAACATTTAAGATTTTATTTTTTAATGTACAAATAATTTGATTGGTTGGAAAGCAGTTTTTTGTTTGTTTGTTTGTTTTTTAACACTTTCAAAACTTTTCTCCCCAGGGTCTCTGCACTTCAGTCATCTTTTCACACAACAGAGGGCTTTTTCACATCTATAGTGTAAAATGCAAATGAGTAGGTCACATGCTAAAAACCAAGCCAAACAAACAATATGGATGCCTCTTAACCTTTAGTGTCAGTTCAAAATATAAGAATAAAGATGCCCCAAATCCAGTCTAGGAACTCCAGGACCACTGTGACTTCTAGGGAGTCTTCCTTCCTATTTGTGCCAATCGTATTGACAATCCGAAATCTTTGTTCTCCTAGGAGGACTGATTGTTCTGTGCCATAGCTGCAAGTGACCACCAGACAATGCAGCAAACAAATGAAAACTGGTTTCTGTAACCATGCCTCTGAAAGCCAGCTAATCAGTGACGCCTGGCTGTTTCTGAAGTCAGCCAGATAATGGCAGCTTCACTGAAGTGAATATATTTCTACAACTCAATTCATCAGCCATAGTCTCACTAAAGTAATCAGTTTTGTAGCTAAAAAATTAACCCATCCCTAAATACTCCCGCTTCTGAAAGTCCATCAGTCCTTGAACACTACGCTTCCCAAGCCCCTATGTAACGTCAGCTCTTTCCCCGAAAGACTGTGCCTTAAAAGTATAACTCTTCCTGATTTAGCAAAACATACATTCCAATTTTGTTTTGGACATTGAGTGATTGAGGTTTTTTTACACCTATAATTATGAAAGGTCAATGTATCATTAGTTCCTTAGAAATGGATATAAGGGAATTTAGATAAGCAAAGACATTTCTTTTTCTTAGGTAGTATGAAATCTAAAAGTAGGAAGAACTAGGCTGATCTAGAGAGCAATGAAGTAATCAAACAGCCAGATTCCTTCTATTTTTCTGCTCAGCCGTCATTGCTGACATCTTAGGAAAAAAGAGGGGGAACAGGTTTGCAGTAGGTAGCTAGCAGAGGCTGCCAGAGTACTACACTGGTTAAGAGTCTGGTTTCGGTAGTTTTCTGTGGGTTAAACTTTTTGTTCTGCAACTTATAAGTGGCATGACATTGGACAAATGATTTAAACTCTCTGAACCTTAGTTTTGTCTGTATAAGGACCTCCCACAGATTTGTAGTAGGAATTAAATGACATAACACTCGTAAGTCATTTTAAAAACTGAATAATAAATATTGATATCATTGCTATATATATGCACTTATGTTCATGCCTATTGATTTTCACAAAAGGTAACATCATAGGTAATAAAAATTCTGTTGAGTATTCTATGCAGAAAAGACAGAATAGCAATCTAAAGTATTTTGCACTGCCAAAATTGACTTAGAAACTTTTTTTTAAAGTTGGGAAAATTGCACTAGGTTATATTGACAAAAAGTAAGTATGGCTTCCTTTGGTTATCACCTGCAAGTTTTCATTTTTAAAGAAATGTAGTCTAAACATGGTGAAAATTATTGACTGGTCCAATTTCAAAAAAAAAAAAAAACAAGCCCACTTTTGATGAAAGTTCATGAACCTTGGCAACACTTTGGTGGAACCTCCCTGAGTTTCAGGTTTAGCTTAAACTGAAACCAGGTGAGTCTCACAGCAGAAGGCTTCACAGAGTTTTCTACAAGTAAAGATGATTTGCACAACTTGCAGTATTTGATCCTTATCTGCTGCTGTCTTCTTCAAAATTTCGCACTACTTATATCTGAATCTTTATGCTCTCTGTAGTAACTTTCAGGGTAAATTCTTCTTATATATTTTTAAAGTTTAGTATTTGAAGCAGAAATAGCACATTATTATTCATTAACTATATTTTTTGAGAAGAGGAGTCACTGACAACTCCCAGAAATTCACTGTCCCCAACAACGGTATAAACACATAAGGATTTCTTCCTCTTAAACATCTTAGATAAAGGACAAATTTTACTTAGTAACATTTCAATTTTTACACTTCGAACTGCACATTTATTAATCTCAAGTTCAGAGGAGTTCCTTCTGCATTTTCTATATCCAATGACTTCATTTCCATACACCTCACATCTCGAAAACACTACACCGATTATTCATTGACATGTCATCTCTTATTCTAACACAAAGGAAGGGGACGGTGACCACGGCGCCATGAGATAGATTCGGATTAGCTCAGTAATACTGGGGTAAAAGGGTGGGGCAAGGGTAGGTTTGCAGTTGTTCATGTAGAAAATATAATAATTAATAAATAATAATGCAAGAACAAACTCTGTGTTTCATGTACTCGCATCTATAAACCTACTTTTGCCGCCCCTCCCCCGTATATAACCCAAGCACAAGTATTTCTTTTAATTTTCATACTTATTCCCCTTCCTTTCGTATCAGCGAGAACAAATTAGTGACAAAATCCCTGTGCATACGCATTTCATACTTATATTCGGTGGGTACCCACATGTTAGTGGGCTCTGAAATCCCCATTTTCTAGGTAATACCGTTTAGAGAAGAGAGCAGGCTCTGATCCATGAGCCATCCCGGGGGCGCTTCTCCCATCGCGGAAGCCTGGTGAAAGCACAGAGGGCGACGGAAAGGCCTGGAAAGGCCCGCAGGGTGACACGCACACGAGAAAATCAGTGAGGGTAAAGCTGTATAATGCAAACGGAGTAACTATTAAGTCAATATTATATAAAAGAAAGAAAAAATTGATTTTGATTAGGTTCCTTGAAGTTTTCCCTTGAATTAGTTTATCTATAGACCTTTCTGAAGTCAGAATTGACTATTGTTCCAAAAGGATCCCTTGCCTATTGTTTACAAATGCCGATGCTGAGAACTTAATGTCTTTTATGTGTAGATTACTTCCCTCACTAACGTATGTTACTTGCTTGGGCCCTTGAGGCATTTTGGTTTGCTGCTCCATCAAAAGCAATACAAAAAAAGTCAAGGAAGAACCACTGCAGACTACACTATAAATTCAGAGAACGCTGCCCAGCATGTGAGTTGCTCAGTTACAAAGCTGATGTGGCTACACTGAACAAAACTGGATTTCCTGATGAAGCCACACAGAGCAAAGAATCAGATTCAATTACCTCTGGGAAAATGGTCATCCTCAAGAAAAATACTGACTTCTCACTGCAATAGAAATGCATACCCTGACACGTGGAAAGCACTACCTAGAGGAAACAAAAGGAGGGAATTAGAAGAATCTGAACATCCCCTCTGTGTGGATATTTTGGTGGAAAGTATTTAGGGGAAATGATAGGTGCTTCCCTATTACAGTCACGATACCTTGGCTGAGATGTTATACAGTAGGTATTCGCCATCAAAATCTTGGGCAAAAATTATATCCTAGATTCTCCCTGTTACTTCGCATGTCACTTCATTTCAACTCCCACTACACACAGAGCTAAACACTTTCCAGTCATGTCAACATCACAGAAGATACAAAGATCGTGACCCTAAGTGCCCATGTACCAGGTGGCTGCAGAGATCTGTGCAGGTGCTACATACCTGCCCAACTGCAGAGGTGCCATCTGCCCTCCCTAGAGGTGGACAGTCACTGACCTGCCAGCTCAGCAGCCTTGTTAGCGGGAATTAACTCACACTCTCAAGAAACAAAATCACACCCTAGAACTCTCCTACAGGGCTCTCACTGTTAGGTCTGAAGATAAAATCTACCGTTGATTGTGGTTCGGCAAGAGACACAGCAAATGAGAGTTTAGGCCAGGTGAGCAGGCAACGCTCTTTCCTAACTTCCTACTCCCAACTTTCACCTTCTTAGTCTCAGCATTTTTCTGATTTACTCATATGTTCCAATTAATAGTCACAAGAGCTTCAAAACAGAAAAGCTTTTTGCCTCTTCCTCTGACCCAACTGACAAGCTCCCATTTGTCTTCTCAGAAAACAGCCTCCCCTCTCACGGAAAACCCTCCCAGGCAATGCTTCCAGCCCACATCATGGCCCAGGCCGCTTGCTCTCAAGGGTTTTCCACAGGTTCCGTCTGGTTGGAAGGCCATGCCTGCCATCTGACCTTTGCATTGCACATCTACACAGGCTGGATGCAGAAACAGAGGGCTGGCGGGGCTGGGGACTGGGTCAGGAGATGGAGGGGAGAGAGACAAAAACAGTCTGGGATCCAGAGTCCAAATACTGTTTGGCTTGGCCTTCAGACATGGCAGCTCAGCAGCAGGAAATGTCAGCTTACTAAAGACTTCACATGGCATCACCAGGGGACAGCCGTCAGACCCCCTGGCAAAGTTCCCAAGACAACACTGAAGGAGGAAAAACAATATGAACCAATATGAATGTCTAGATTTCCTTTCTAAGACAGCAGAGTTTACTAGGCTGGCTGATTTGGCAGGCTGTTAACAACTAATTTGATTGCTTTGGCAACAATGAGAAGATGAACAAGGAGATCTACCAGCTCTGCTGCCAACTCTGAATTCCAATGGTTATCCTGTATTGCTGTTGACCTGATGTCCTTGAGGGGATGGGGTGGCTTGAGTTGGCACTTGCAGAAACATCACTGCAAGTCAGTGCTGCTGACTGAAGCTGGCCATTTGCTGATGCGAGGGAAAAGCCTCTTCTGTCAGAGGCAGGCAGGAGCCACCCCAGGAATATTCACTTTTGGGTTGAGTATTTAGAAAGACGCATTTATCACACGTGCCACAGCTGTGGCTGTGCCATTCATGTTACCATGCTTGCAGTGTATCACTCCGCCCTTAAACCTGCCTGCTAAAGTCCTTCCTGTCAGGGGACAGGCTCCACTGACCTGAAGCCCAGAGACTACTGAAGTTCTTGATGCATGAACAGAACTTCAGTTTCTCCTTGCCCAGGGGGAAAGAATGACACTCGCCACTGGAGCTGTTACCTGGCACCATGGTGGTTCACCCCCTGGAAGGGAACAGGAAGCTGAAGGAGAAACACATCAGAAGCTACGCGAAACTCACTACTGACTAGGTTGTGTGCTTGCTGCCCTTGGCACACCTGATCAGCAGCTTCACTAACCAGTTCGCACAGCCTCTGACAGTTTTGCTGTTGAAACCCATTGCTGAGGATGAAGGAGCAAATAGAAATCAGTGCGGCCAGTCTTCACTTTTAGGGTACTCTGAGGAAAATCCCTCACTCACTGAAAAATACACTTGTCACCAAAGCAGCAGGCACATGGATTCATTCACCACCGAGGAACTTGCCTTTGCTGCCAGCATCCCTGCCAGTGTGCTTCTCCCTCTTGGCATCTATTCCTTTTAATCACACAATCCTCAGAAAGCCAGGCCAGGCAGATTTCATCGCCAAGAAAGGCAGGGAGAAGGAAAGGGTGTCTGTCTGAGTGGGGACTCCTCCCAGGTGTTTACAAAGCTTCCTCCCACCTCATGAACCTTAGTGATTGTGGGGTGATTCGGAATTTCTCGAAGGCTCAACCCTGTAGAGCTTTGGCTACTACTTCAAAAGGTGTCCCAGAGTCCAGACTACACTTGACTATATGATCTGTCCCTCCAAGAGCAATACAATTCTCTTATTTTATACACGCCCACCTGTCCTGGGTTACTTGGGTACTTTCTCAGCGCTGCAATGCTGGTTACTATTCTTAACTTTCCGCAGATACTCACTACTCCTTACTTGTTTATACAGAATAGGTGGCAAGATAAGGATCTAGGATATAATTTAAAAGGTGATTTTATTTAATGGCATGAGTTATATTTTTGTTGTTCGTTCAACCAACAGTATTTACATAACTCACACTACAAGCACAAGTCACTACACACAGATAGAAGAAAGATAAATTCAATGCCTAAGTTTTCAGGCATTATTTAAGGAAAAAGGTATATATTTTTGTTTAATAAGACAAACTACTTTACCAAAGGTTAAAAGTGACACTTATTCTTCATTTGGCAGGATTCAATCAATGGTATATAAGTCAAGGCTCTTAATTGTAACAGAAATAATCTCTTGATAATTTAATCACAAAGAAATTAAAGTACATAGGATAACGCACACAACTCTCAGGAAATCCAGAGAACTAGGCTAGGAGGTTATATATTAGTCGGAACTGACACCATAACTAGGAATTTCCAGTGAAGTCACTGAGCAGACCCCGGTATTATCACTAGACCTTCACCTTCTATTGCCTGGAAACTAAAGAGCTCCTTCTTCCCGCAGCGAAATAAATTACGCGTGGCGCCCACTTCTTTCAATCATGAGGTCCTATATGAAAGTCTGGGGTGCAAATATCTGATTGACAGATCCTAATTCATGGGCACACAGGCTAGCTTGAAGTGAGGCTCGAAAAGCCTGTATATAGCATTTCCACCTCTAAATTGGAAGATGGACATTGTCAAAGTTCACACAGAGACAGAGAAAATAATTATTTGACAAAAAAAAAAAAATAGTGGCTTTTGCTCTAAAAATCCAGAGCTCTGCTGCTATTCTCCTCCCAGGGTTTGTTGCAAGCTCCACGCAGATCCTCGTCTGCCACAGGCCCATTAACAACATCAATTCCCCAAAACATAAGCAGCATGAACAGCCAAGACCAAGCAGGAAAAAGTTCTCTTTCTCTGAGCTTGCCTGAAAGTTGGTGGCTTTGGCAGCAGTCAAGTGAATGGGCAGGAGAAATCTACACAAATGAGGTATATGTCCCCTCCCAATTCTCAAATCGTTATCCAAACACTGAGCTTCTTTCTTAGCGCGGTGGGAAAGAGGTGCAGCACCTCGCCCTCCATTGTGAAAATGCCAGAGTTATTGATTTTTCCTTTTTCTTCAGTTGCTAATATGGGCTCAGCATGGTATTATTATGAATCCAGCCTTTATTTCAAATATTGATATATTTTTTCATCATGGATTATTTTGCATTAATGGTGTTTTTCAATTATTGCATTGAAGAATTTTCTAACTTGATTCCTGAGGTATTAGTGCCTCCTTGAACTTAAATTGTGTGTCCTTGAAAAGTGCCTCATTAATGCTGGGTCTGCTTTGGGTCCATCCTCAGGAATATTCAACTTCCCTGCATCCAGCAGATCCTATTATATTAAAGAAGATAGAGATAACATGCACTTTGGGGAATACAGCGTTCTAGGTAGAGGTATGTACATTTGAAATAAAATGGCAGCGATAGTCTCAGAGAGAAGGTGACATTTGAGGAAAGACATGTAAAAGGGGATAGAAGCCAAGATTTGTGTTTATGCAGATCAGTTTGGATCTTAGAAGGCCCACTAGTTGATGTGGACTTAGGGACTTGATTATCAAGTGACCAGAGCCAAATACCTCTCAAGATGACACATTTGGATTATCATCCAGTCATGCAGCCAATCAAGATAAGCTTTTTCTCCAAGTGTAAGTAAATAAAGTCTCTGCTCCATTACTCGGCCTCTGACACTTTGGAATTCTGGTCTCGCCTTTGAAATCTGGAACCCAGTTTAACACATCAACTCCCACCAGCATCTCTGGACAATGAAAAACGCCCGTGCCCATCCAGGTCTCTAACTATAGTCAATTTCCAGAGTGCCTTGAGGGCCAATTACAAAGTCAAATCTGAGAGGGAGGATTTATACATCTAAAAATAACCGCCAGATTTTGTAATTTTATATGTGCAACACACACACACACACAATCTGAAGGATACCCATGGGAATAGATTCTCAGGTAACTAGACCAAACAGGGAAAAACAATTTTAGACCAAGCGCATTTATTGATGCGCACGTGAATTTATCAAACGGCCTGAATTCAATATGCAAGCTCGAGCAGCTGGAAGTGGTTCTGATTTGTTCACCCTGCTGTTTTTAATAAAACCTAATCTCAATAGTGATCTGCACTAAAAAAAAATGAAGACATCAAAAATTCCTTGCAATAGTGTGAGGAAAAAATCTAAACACTGAAATGCACTCCCATAGGTAGAATTTTCTATCACAGTTAATCCACCCACCAACCCCCAACCTTTCTCTTCAGGAAGGTGCTGATGTCTGTCCTCAAGACATTGAGAAATACGTTTTTGAGAGACCTGTTGTTATTTTATTATAGATATATTTGTATTAATGTGGATAGTTTCAACACAAACTTGAATAGAACTGATGTTGCCTGAAGAATGTCCTTGGTCCCGAAACTATATTCAGTTTATACCAGAAACTAGACATAAGTATCACATAGCAGAATTTGTCCCAGTTTACAATCGATGTGAAAAAGAAATAAAAATGAAAAATTAACTCTGTGCCTTTGAGGACTGGAAGTGTTTCTCCTGACAACATTTTATGTCTCTTCATGCTTTCCCTATAAAACAAAAACTTGATCTATTTTTACTTTGCAGTATATTATAAATTGAAGAGATTCCCATTGCAATGAGCATATCTGTTTTTCCAATACCATAGAAGGAATATAATAGCTGACTAAATAACCAGCCTCAATTCTAGGAAAACAGTACGTTTTAGAGGGCCAAATTTAAACACTAAAATAAATTCTAAATTAATGTGTCAGAGCAGCAAGAAAGTCAAGTAAGAAAAAAATCCGTTCTCTAATGCACTGTTTCTTAGCTCTGCCTTGAATCACCCAAGACTTCTCACTTCTTCTCCAGGGACTTCAGACGCTCACCACTGGCCTGCCCCGCAGACACTTCATCACCCCAAACCTCTCCCCGCCCCACTTCAAAGGCTGAGCCGGACTTTCACGCCACATGTGAGTCACGTGCATCTGAAGTTCTCATCACCTTCAAGGCTCTCGCCATAGTTCTGAATTATGGGCATATCGGCCTTATGTTGATTTTTATCCTTTCCCTTCCTCTAACGCATCGCTCCATTTCTGCTAAAGTTGGCAGTAACATTGCTTAGACCAACACTGCTCCCTAAAGCCTCCAGCGAGAGCCCCGCTCAGGACGCCGCTACTGCCCCTTTCCCCGGGCCACTCAAGGAGATTTCTGCACACACGCTGTGCTGCCCTCGCTCTTTTCCATCCGAATCACCTTCCCTAAAAGTCGTCCCCACCCGCGTCCTGGGTAGTTAGTTAGTTACAGTGCCACCAGCCCGTGTAACGCACAGCTGCGCAGTTAGCGATGAAATCAACGAGCCCTTCTGCAGGTCGTTAGGAAACAACGGCTGGTGCTCTTTCCGCGCTGTTAGGGCATTTTGGTTAGACGGGGAAAGCGTGCCCGGCGAGAAGGCCCCTGGTGACCCCGACTCCGAGAGCGAGCACCGGCCTCCCGCAGCGGGGGCCGAGGCACCAGGCCCCCAAGTCCTCGGAAGGAGGAGGCCAATGGCCCAATTTCCGAACCTGAAGGGCCAGCCTGGGGGCTGGATTGCGGCTGCGCTGATGATGCCGCCAGCATCAGGGCGCCCACGGAGGAAACGGGGAGACCAGGGCCTCGACCTCCCTCGAGGAGACCCAAGGCCCCTTCAGCCACCCCCGGGCAGGCCGCGGGGCCATGTGGCGGCGAGCACCCACCTCCGAGCCGCCGGCTCTGCGGCCTCGCCCTCCGTGGCCTCTCTCCTCCTTGATTGAAGAAGCCTCAGCCTCGGTGCCCGGAGCCCTAGAGCCCAGGCCCGCAGCGCGGAGCCTCCGGGAGCTGCACAGGGTCTAGCGCGGCCACCACCAGCCGCGGTGCGGGACTCCCCGCTCGAGGGTCGCCCTGAGAACAGCCCGCCCGCGCCCAGGGGCTGGAGGGCACGCGGCCCTGCCCTGGAGCCGCCCGGGGCTCGACGCTGGCACGTGCAGCTGGACGGCAGCTCGAGGTCGTGTCTCCGGAGCCTCCCGCCGCCTGTGCGGTCCCGGCCCGCAGACGGAACCCGGAGGTGGGGGAGGAAGGGCGTGGGGCAGAACGACCTGACGAAGCCCAGATCCCGCAGGTCCTGAGAGCAAAAGACGAGCTCGCAGCACACCTGAGCTCCATGATGCCATCTTTCTCCGGCCTGTGGAAGCGCTCGAGACCCGGGAGGAGGTGCATCGAGCCCGCCGACGGAATGAAGACTCGATGAGGCCACGCGTTGAGGACCACGTGGCCTGAACTGGGCAGGGAGGCCTGCGCCGAGCCCGAGGGAGCCACACCCTGCGGCAACCACCGAGGGGACCGCCCAGGTCCCGAGCCAGGCCCCAGGGATGAGGGAGCAGATGGGACTCCGCTCATGCTCATCCGAGGAGACCATGGATCAGAAAACTACACACTCCTCCCCTGACCAGAAGCTGGCCCGCGTCCCCGATGGAGGAGAGCTGGCAGGTAAGCCCCTGACCAGTGCCCAGTCTCCCGCTGGCTGGCTGGCTGTTCTGGTCTCTTAACCTCCACTCGCTTTTAAACTCCATTGCTTTAAAACGAAGAGTAAAGTTTCTCTTGAGTTAAAAGGAAAAAGAAAATGGGTCTGGTGTTTCTGACAGTACTTCTGAGTTTCGGTTTCTCTTCCGCTTCTTCCTTGCCTCTCCCTGGAACAGTTTTTCCTTGAGTTGAGTCTGCGTAGCTGCCTGCAGTCTTCCCACCCTCTGGCCCGGATCTCCCCGTCCCCTATGCGCGGTGTGCATTGAAGCCCATGATAAGCCTACCATGAAATTATTCCTTCTTTTCTATGGTTGCACACGACCTTCCACATGAGATTATCAATTCCTAAGGAGTCTAGTAATTTTTTAACGCTCTCAAAATGTTTAAAATATAGGAATCAAGCCATGGTATGCGACTCTAAAAATTACTAATTTTAGTATTTAAGGTAAGGCCCGTGGATGCCAGAGTTCCCCCCTCCCCACAGTATTATGCAACAAAACAACAAAAATTTATGAATTGTTGATCTATTCCAACACTAACTTTGCAGATGAAGAAACTCAAATCCAAGGTCAGGAAACAAGCTTACCTACGGGGAATAACTTTTTGAATCCTTGTTCCTGTCAACTCCTGAACTCCATTACACATGCGCTTGGGGGGATAAAATTCCATGAAAGGTCTTCAGAATCCATCACCCTTCCTGCAGGCAGGATCTGTCACAACGATCCCAGCAGCTGCACCCCCGATACTATCAACCATCTCCTGGGAAAGGCATTTCACAGTTTCCTTCAGTTCACGTTCACACGGACATGAAGTCAGCATCGCAGAGCAGCCTCTGTGTTACATCGCTTCTCTTCCTTATGCCCCGAAAACAGACACACACATGCACGGACACCCCGAGGGCCTTCCACTTAGGAGGGATCCAAGTAAAAGTGTACTTTACCTTACTTATGCTCTCTACTAAATGTTATTTCAACTTAAGCTTCATCTGAATATGAACATTAAACAAAAACAACATCACATTAGTCTTGATGTTTTTGTTACATAAAAACTCAGATTGGTAAACACGCAGTAATCCACAAACCCTTCATTCAGCCAGGTAACAACTGTTGGTGCTGTTAGGATGACATGTTCATTCTGCCTTTGTGGGGCTGGAATTGAACGTGGAAATCCCTGTCCTGGCCTGTCCTCGTGGAGTAGTATCAGCAGTAGGAACTGTTCTGGGCCAACTACAGCATCCCTAGGGGCTACAGGGGCCTCTCAGGGAGTGGGTGGGAAGAGGACATGATTTTTCTTCCTCTTAAATTCAGGTGCCTCTTCTCCTGTTCAGGAGCCCATACCCTTCTTTTCCAGGCAGGCGGTTTTCCTTCACTCGGTAGCTAAGAGTAGAATTTTGAGTGATTGGCACCTAAATTCAAGGGAAGACTATTTAAAATCATTAGTGTTTCCCTCTCCCACTGTCTCTGATGCTGGGAAGCAATAGAAGAGACTGAAGACGATGAATAGGAGTCACATGAAATGTCCCAACAGCAGGATTCCTCAAAATCGTGTCTTAGGTCAATTTATATACAGAGTCAAAGGGACAGAGTCTAAAAGTAACAAACCATTTTTAAATTTCTTTCCAGCATAAATTGTTATTGTTTGGGGGGGGGGTGGGAATGAACTGATCAAACAAGTGTGATCCTCAGCCCGCAGGACCAGAGTGAAAGAATAGACAGTTTAGCAATTGGAGAAATGAGAGCTGAGGGAGATGGATCAAACAAACTCTGGCTACTTCTAAAGAAGCATCCAGACGACTGTTTGAGAATTACCAAGTTCAAAAGGGGAATTCAAGCTTGACCTGTAGCCACTTTGAGAAGGGATGTGGAGGAAGCTGACAGAGTCATTGTCAAAGAGGATTGTGTGAATATGGATATGGGACCAAGAAGTTGAATAAGAGAGTTGGCATGGATAGATGGCTGGAAATAAGATCGTGTTCCCCTTCAGCAGGTCTCTTATATACGGAAAAAGGTGCGAGAAAAAAATAAAGCACGCTGTTTCTTTCCCAAGGGAGACTTCTTTGGGAGTTCTGCCTCTCTGCCCTCCTGATGTCCTGACTTCCTGAAGAGATTGTTCAAGGTTTGCATTGTTGCTCTTGGGAAGATGGTCTTTACTCTGCACAAACCACAATTGACTGCTATCCAAGCGCTGAAGAGTGAGTAATCAAATGTTGCTGCTATTCTCCCAGGATTCTCTCTTTGTAGGGGGAGCAAAATTAGCCACTTTCTAGTTTTCAGTGACACTGTGGTAGAGTGAAGTAGTTGACTGGGCATTCATGATATAAAGACTGTGCTTCTTGGTCAGTGCTGTTCTCATCAGTTCAAAGTGTCTTTTGAATAGGGCTCAGGCTGAAAAGGAAAAGGGAGAAGTCTCATGTGAAGAGGAGGTCTCTGTGTAGATTGCCTTGCTATTTCTTGTTTTGCATGGAGAGAAGCGTCTTCTGAAAAGAAAGTCAAAGGCATTATTGTTTCTTCCTCAAGTATCAATCTTCTAAATTGCATAGAAAATTGGTAGCAAAAGAGGGAGTGTTGCAGGCAGTGGGAAGAAAGAGGGAACATTTTTAGTGCCTTGTCATAGACATGCATATGCCAAAACACGACAGCAGTATTTTCTTTTCAGCTTGAAAAATAAAGGTTGCTATTGATTGATTTGTTGATTTTAGAGAGAAAGGAAGGGGGAGAGAGACAAAAATATTGGTGTATTTTTCCACGTATTTATGCATTCATTGGTTGCTTCTTTTATGTGACCTGACTGGGAATCAAACCTGCAACCTTGGTACATCCGGACAATGCTCTAACCAACTGAGTTATCAGAGTGACATAGTTTGCTTTTTAACATTAACGCATGACTTGTTCTTGGAATATTTTTGTAGCCATTTTTTTTCTATTGACATGTAATTGACATACAACATTACATTAGTTTCACATGTCAACATAATGATTCAATATTTGTATACATCACAAAAATAATTATCACAATAAGTCTATTTAAGATCCATCATCATGCATAATTACAGAATTTTTTCTTGTGATAAGAACTTTTAAGATTTACTCTCTTAACAACTTTCAAATATGCAATACAGTTTTATTAACTATAGTCACCATGCTGTCCATGACATCCCCATCACTTATGCAGCTATCTCTTTAAAATAGTGATTTCATTTCCTTTGGGTATATACCCAGCAGTGGGACTGCTGGATTATATGGTAGTTCTAGTTTTTGAGGCACCTCCATATTGTTTTCCGTACTGGCTGCGCCAGTTTGTATTCCCACCAACAGTGCACAAGCGTTTCCGTTTCGGTACGTCCTTGTCAACGCTTGTTACCTCTTGGAATCTTTTTGGTAATTTTTTATATGCCATTAAAGCTACTAATTTAAAAAAATAAATATATGCTGGCTAGTGCTTTATTTTGCTTTTTATATGATGAAGGGAAATTTAAGTTATTACTATATATTAAAACATACATTATCAAGTGAAGCTTTACTTTTTAAGTTTGACATTTACAGTTCTAGATATGTTTTGGGTTTTTTCCTTTAAAAATAAATGACTGGTAGAAAAAGATTTAAAATTTAATATTCGTAAATTGAGTAAAAGGAAAATTTAAACCATCAATGTGAAACAATGATCCAAAAGTGAAATAAGGTGAACAAAGAGAATAATTTAGGATGACTCCTTTTAAAAAATGGTAAAAATAAAATAAAAAGATTTATTGACTTACTCAGCAAAACTCACAGTCTATAATTATAGAAAAGAGCTGTTACAAGGAAATAATTAATAGGTTTATACAAAACTTTGAAATTATTAAATTTCTCAGAACCACCTGAGTAATCTTACTACTGAAGAGTAATAAGGGCTCCTTTATATCTTAAAAGATATAAAAAGAAAAATGACGAGATAAATGCCTCAATCATATTACTTTTTAGTTTAATGATCTAGAGAAGATGAAGTATAATTTTAATAATCCTGAATTAAAGCTAAGATAAAACCAAAGTCATTTTTTCTATATAGCTTTTTACTATTAAATTGACATGCTGCTGAAAAATCTATTTCAAGCTACAAGCGTATTTTTCCCCTTCCTACGTAAGTCCTTTAAAGCAAAAGGTATAAGTGCTTCAGTCTGCAGTTGACTAACATGTAGGAAATAGTTATAAAGGATATAAACAAATTACCACCAGCAGCTCCCCTCAGACATCTTAATTTATTTACATACTTATTTTTTCAGCAAAGAAAAGATTAAGTTTCCATCTCAACTTAAATGGAAATTGGTGTCCCAATTGAAGTTTTAATGCAATTGCATAGCTGTTATACTCTGAGAAACTTTGATTAGGAAAAGATTTACTATCTAATTAACTCAAAAAGGTATAAGCCATAGATGTTAATTGTTTCCTAATTAATATATTAAGTGTGACAGGAACCCCTGCATGTTTTGCATTAACATTGATCAAGGTAAGTCCCAGGAAATGACTCTAACGGACATGAATGAGGAGCCTTCTCAATACAGTCTTCAGTGGAGCCGTTCAGACACAATCCAATGGCTTAACCCTCTTCAACACTCTTTAAAGTACACCTTTTAAATTTAAAGAAAAAGAAAAACATGACAATATTCCTTTTATGAGTAACTGAAGATTATGCAAAGTCATGGTTGTGATTTTTCTCTGAGTATATATATTTTTCTTTATTTGTAACCCAGAAAATGTGAAAATCTCTGTTCTAAAGAAAAATCAACAGTCATTTCTTTTTGTCAAAATCACCGATTTTAATGACTCTTGAGTGACACCTGTGGGCCTAGAACCAGACTCGTGCTCAGTGTATTGATAGGCAGCCCAGTGCAGGGTCCCAAACTCAAGGACCTCAACTTTATTTGAGAAGGTGAGCCTACGTATGTGAAAGTGTTTTATGCTAAAGAGGAAAAAATTCATAAATGTTTGTAAAGACATTTCAAACTGTAAAGCCAAACAGAAGACAGAAGGAGGAGTATGTTTCATGGCATTGGATGAAAAGTTTTTCAAGAGACCTGGCAAGAAACGAAATCGATGCCAGGAAGAAGAGGAGGGAACAGCATGGAAAAACGCAGATGTGAGAGCGCTGTGACGTGGCGTCAGGCTTAGAGGGGTTATGCGAGCGACCTACCTGAGCCGCCCACTCACTGTCATGCTTAGAGGCTGAAGGACAAACGCTGCGTGTGTGTGTTTGGTCGGGGGTAGGGGGGTATGGATAGCTGATGCTCACTGAATGCTAATTTTTTTTCTCCTCAATTGAGGATATGTTTTTTCATTGCTTTTAGAGAGAAAGGAAGGAAGGGAGAGAAACAACACCTGGCCAGGGCTGAATGCTAATTTAATGTCAAGGATTCTTCTAAGTACTTTAAATTTATACCCATGTGTCACCAGGGGGCTTAGTCAGAAGGAATTCCAGTAAGAGCTCAGTCTTGCCTGAAACCTGGCTCGCCTCTGCCAGTTAGCTGCACTGCTGCCGTAGCCAGAGCGCGTCTGCTTTAATGCTGGGTTCTCTTTCGGAGTCTGGAAACGCGGCTCTCGTGTTCACTTAGCAGCAACTTTCATTTTCATAGATGCACATTTAGATGTTTTTACTTATTATAAAGTCGTAGTTTTTTTCTATTTGTGTCTTTCACATTTGTGAATATAAATATTGAATTTTTTCCTTAATGACTCCCACTGAACACACACAGATATGTTTCTCATCTAGACCTGTTAATTTTCAAATGTTAATAATAAGTGAGAAGGTGATAATATAGTAAGTTGTCATATAAAAGTAGCTAATTGTGAATAAAAGTATAGTGAAAATCAGTACGTTTTCAAACATGATTCTAATTAGATGAAAATTTAAAAGCTAAACATGTATATAATGTAAACATCTTTCTTTAAATTCTCATATTCTGCCAGTATACATTTTTTCCAAAATTAAAAAAAAAACAGAACAAAAGTTCATGAAATACTCATGCTAATGACGTATCTGTTTTAGAGAATTTGGAAGTAAACTAGCTAGTTGTGAGGCTTATCCTTTTTGGACTAAAGAGTTAGAGATGAAGGGTTGAGAAACGGTTGATATCTGGGTGTAAATTAGAGTTTTGTTGAAGGACGGTATTTAACAATTACTCCCACGTTTTTGGAACTGTGGCAACCGGAGGATGCCGGTTGGAGGATGATGATGGTGATGGTGATGATGATGTAAGAACACGTAGACGAGGTGCCTACATAGGAAAGAGAAAAGTCTTCTACATTAAAAGATGGATAAATGATATTACATCTTGTGCTTACAGTGAAAATTAAAATTTTAAGACAAGTGTGTCTTTTTTTAAAGAATGCTACATAGAGTTGGCTGAATTTTTCTCTGAGTTCACCAGTGAAATCTAAAGACGTTTCTATGACTTATCACTGCTAATAATAAAAATAATGTGCAAGGGGTACATTGTTACTCAGTATTTTATTGGACAGATATTATGTGACTTCAAAATGCACTTTTTATTAGGGTTAGTGATTTTCTTACTTAGTTGTTGTCATTATCTAAAGTGAGTTCCTGACAAACTGACTACATTCCTTCCCCTCCACTATTGCTGGCCAGTTCGTTCTATCATCGTTTTCTCTTTCCTTCATGTAAGAAAAAAAGATCCCAAAATAAACATGCTTTGCCTGTGTCCCTGCACACGGCCTCAGTAAGCTCTTGTTGAAAAGTTCCGGGTTCCTTGTCATCGTCACTCCTCAACCCCTTTTAGCTGTCACTCCAAACCACACTACAATCATTGCAGGTATAGCTTGTAAACATGTATTTTTCTAACAAAGAGAATTCCACCCAGATTTTTAAAAAGTATGTGGTGGTCAGGGCTTTCTGTCTTCTACCTGCTAGAAGTTGCTTCTGCCTCACAAACACTGAGGAGTTTGCACAGTGGAAAGAAAGGTGAGGGTTTAGTAGGTAACTGGGCAGCTCTTTGGGCAGGGAGTAGAAAGGGCAGTTGTCTGCAGGAGACCTCAGCAGCGTCAGTGGTGCTCAGAGAGTTCCCGAGGCCTGTGCATGCTCCAGACAGGACGTGAGGGCACTGCAGAGCCATCCAGAGAGCAGAACAGCATGGCTGCACCAGTCATTATAGAATCTAGCTTTAGAGTTTCGGCTAAAACTGGTATTCCACATGACAGGAGCTTCCTCAAGGATAGAAATCACCCGAAGAAAAGAGGAAGAAATGAGAATGACCTCCTGGGAGATAATGGGACCTAATATTAGCCTTCCCAACTTCTCTTCTAGCATTATGGATTGTCAAGTAAGTTTCAGATATGTGCTTATATTAAACCTAAAACTGAAGGAAATACAATTTCTGTCATCACTGTGTTATTTATGTCCATGTGGATGATGGCTGAAACATTGGCCTTTAGGATAAACTTGACTCAACCACAGGGAGTAATATTGAAACTGATCCACTGAGAAACATATTCCTATATAAATTGTTTTTGTTGTATTCATTTCCACTCTAGCTGCCATGACTTAATAGCTGTAACAGACTCGTGATATCATGCTGTTTCCAAGAACTGCTTCACTTGGAGAACTGTCGCTCACAACTAAAATATTGAGTGTGTGAGGGTTTTGCACGAGCTATATAAAGCAGAGGGTATCAGCATCAACACAAATATCTTGGCCAAGTGTCTACATGTTATCCTTTGACAGTGGCAGGCTATTAAACAATTTTTAAATAAGACGTTTTCCCACCACAAGGAAAACATTCATTTATAGGGACTTTACAACCCGGGATTTAAGGCTTTAAAATAAAATATGCTGTCTGTACCATGGATTATCTAACGGCATTGGAAAGGCCTGCCAATACAGTTGGCTTGAGGGTGGAAGGTTTGAAACCACTTTTAAATAAAAAGCAATGTCTAAGAACAAATAAGTCACAGACAAAAGGCCAAACCATCTATGTCTGAAAGAAAGATAAATAAAAAGTGAAAGAAAGATTACTTTATTCTAATTAACCTTTGCTATTCTAGAATATACTCTTAGACACTTCACATGTACTTCAGTTGACAGTAAGATTCAAGCCTTTTGCAAACCACAGTTGTTTTCTGTGGGTCCCCATTCATCTCTTGAATATATTTTACAAAGGTAATATGTTAACAAATCCTCCACTACATCTAGCTAACTTACAAAGACTTTCATTTCCTAGATCAGCACTTCTCAACACAGGCACCATTGACCTTTGGGGACAGATAATTCTGTGTGGCAGGGCGCTGTCCTTGTTCACTGTAGGGTATTTAGCGGCACACCTGGCCACTATGTCCCAGACGCCAATAGCAGCATCTCCCCAGTCAGACAACCCAAAATGTCTCTAGAAATCGTAAAATATCATCTTGGGGTAAATTTGCCCCAACTTGGGAGTCACTGACCAAGAAGTTATATAATAAAAATGTCACATATCTATATATAATGTGTACATTTGTTCAGTTTACCTCTTCCACACACTTTGGAATTCATAATAGCTTAACAGAATTCATTTCTATTACGCTTAGAACAATTTAGTATCACAAATAAATGCCGTATGTTAATGATGCACTTGAATAAGGGAGCTTAACTGACCTGAGCACTATGCGAGCAGAGTCTAGTTCCTAACCTCGGATCACACGCACGCACAGTCTGCCAACAGCTGCAAGTGTGGAGATCGGGAAAGGAATTCTAGGAAAGCAGACTTAAGCTCTAAGATCATGTAAAAGGAGGAGGAAGTGAAAACAGCAGTTCAAAATAAAATGAAATGTGGCCCTTGCCAGGTATCCAAGGTTGCAGGTTCCATCCCTAGTCTGGGCACATACAAAAATCACCCAACGAATGCTTAAATCAGTGGAACGAATCTCAATCTTTCTCCCTCCTCCCTCTTCTTCCCTGTCCCTCTCTTTCCCTCTTCCTCTCTAAAATCAATAAATTACATAAATAAAAATGAAATGATACATCTGAAACTAGTATAGCATTGAATGTCAACTGTAATTAAAAACGGAATGAGAAGCTGCGTGAGAGAATGACAGAACTGTTCAGTCACAGATCTGATGACGATCAGGGGCACTGTTGGAAGCCTCTTCCTGGAGATGGAAAACTAAATACCAGATTTAACACAACTTAGAAATTTCTATCCTTGAGGAAGCTCCTGTCATGTGGAATACCAGTTTTAGCCGAAACTCTAAAGCTAGATTCTATAATTGTCCAACTTAGAAATATTGTCCAAGTCACATGTACAGATCATCCAGTTCTCAAGATATTGTGATGAGTGAAATAATACAAAAAAGTAACCAGAAAGAGTTTCTGCAAGAGAATAGGGTACTTATATACATGTATTTGCTCACAAAAAGAACTTCCAGGAAGTCTCTAGAGTTTAAGGATCTTCGAACTTTCTTGGGAACTCTCCATAGTTGAAGAACCCATGATATCATTTCAGTATCACAATAATTTGGATAATATTTTGAGAATGGTGGTTAGGGGATAAACAAATTGTATGTAATATTTGTTTTCTGGTCTTATTCCCTGGCAGTCAAGGATGTGAGAAACACACACACACACACACACATGCACGCACGAGCGTGCGCGAAGAGAGACCATGCCCACAGTAGTGAACTGGGCTACTGGACTTCCACAGTGACGGGGGCTGTGGTAAGCTGTTTGTAGCAGACGCTGCTAATTCAGACCAAATACTCCCTTTAAGCAGGGCTGGTTGAGATCTAATTATTAGATATGCTCTACCCCACCTCCCATCCCCAGCCATTAATCTTTGATGTAGCTAAACTAAACCAAATGGCATTCAAAAGGGTTTCTATTTCTTAGATTCACAGAAGGCTTTTACAAATTAATTTTGTGGCTGGGTGCCAGATGGATGAATTTAGGAATAAATAAAAGGTTTCTATCTACAGAATAGATAGCATCTATATTAAGTTTGGAAATAAAACATCAGGCAAAACCATTGAAATGTGATTTTCTAACCACTGTGAGAAGATAGGGAAAAATCGGGGGCATGAGAGATGGTGGTTTGCTCTGAAAGGACCTGGCACGGACCAGCCCACCTCCTCAAATCGCAGCTGCCAGTTATGTTTCCAGGAGGACACGTGGGGGTCTATTTTGATGTGGAGAGGAAAGGGGAAGTGTAAGGGGAAATTTCATACATATTCAAATTAGGACTCTCATTGCATTCAGGGTCACCATTCTGGACCCCAGTTTCCTCGTCTGAAAAAACGAGGATGTCAGGGTTAGACCACTGTTCCCCAAAGCTTTTCCATGGCTGTTTCCAGGAGGCCGTCTATGAAAAGGCACTCTTGGACAAACAGACGCACATTGTATTTTCTATAACACGGATATATGGTGCCGATCACATTATGCACCAACACACTGCAAGCTTTTTTCAGCTACCCAATCTAGCAGTGTCGGCATGCTAATTCACGGCAGGAGCTGACCAACATCACGTGGTGTGTGAGCGAGAAGGAAGCCGGGCGCTGTTCCCGTCCTGCAGACTTAGGAGGCACATCAGGGGAGTCCAGATTTTTAAAAGCCTTTTACTAAAGAAACTTGTTTGATTTATATATACCAATATTTTCCAAATTATTTTGACCACGGAACCATTTTTTCCATCATACCATATATTTAGGTTCTACAGTCTCAGTTAGGTCTAATATCCTTTTAAGGTCTATCATATTATAAATAGAAGATTTAAAAAAGTTTGTCAAGAGGCATTCTGAAATAATCTGTTCAGAGACAGCACGTATATCTTCCATTCTGGCCATGAGGTTGTGGTTCTTCAATCTTGAAACTAGATCTGGGGAGTGAAATGAGCAGACTGCATGTCCAGTAGGATAATATTGAAAAAGGATCAGTTAACTAGTAACGCAGCAGACATCCAAGCAAAGCCACACAAAAGGCTCGGCCTGCAGATGCCAGTAATTCTGTGGCCAGAAGGAAACCCTCGATTCTGTGGTCTGCAGCCCTTCCGCCTCTGCTCGCCATCCTGCTGCTGCCAGGCTCTCCGGCTGCATGCCTGTAGCGCAGAAGTTTCACAGAGAACTACACTGACTCTGCTGTTGCTAGCCTTGCTTACCGCTACCTCTTATTTAGCTTAAAAAGTGCATAGTACATGTGGGCATGTAATATACATAAGGTAGGTGAAACGCTTAGAACTACTTGAATGATATGAGTAAGATACTTCAGGTATTGCTGCTACCCAGCAAGAGCTAATGATATGCAAAAGTGCAGGCAATATAGTGCACCAGCATATTACAAGTTTTCTACCCATCCAACGTAGAAATGTCACTATGCTCACTTACACGGAGTAACTTGACCGAGATCACACGATTGTGAGTGAGAAGGGAAGTGAGTACGGCCCGGATACAAGTTGCTTCTCCCAAACCACTACCTTCTGCAGATGCCCAGCTCAGCTGCAGCTCAGAGGCTGGGGCTGCGCCTCACACACATCAGGTGGCCGAGTAACAAAGGGGGCAGTCAACTCCTGTCCTCTTCAGGGTCTGAGTCCTTGGTCATTATTGTCCCTGTTTCCAGTTCCTCTATGAGGAAAAAAAGACTGGGTCGGGGTGTCTTTTTACTCCTTTCAAAGCCTGTCTTCTCTGCAGAGTTGGTTTTATACACAAATGAGTTTCAAAATAAGTAAGGCCCCAAAACAAGCAAAATCACCACAGTACTATTTCATATTTCTTAGCACTTTGTAGTTTATAAAACAATTACATATCCATTTTATTTTTTGGTTCTAGAAATGATGTTGAATAGACATGAATTCTCATTCTAAATGTGGAGAAATTAAAACTGCATGGGTGAAGAAAGTTCTAGTAGTACACAAACTCTATTTAAGGAGCTGGGGTATAAACCTACAGTACTAAGTGTCATGACAACGAGCATAGTTATTTGTAGATCTGCCAACAAATAAGCTTATATTTAGAACTCCAAATTGAGAAAACATATTTTGAGTGATCACTTTTCAGCTTTCTTTTCCATTGTTTAAAAAATTAGATTTCCACCCTAGGTGGTGTGGCTCAGGGGTTGGAGCATCGTCTCGTAAACCAAAAGGTCGCAAATCAGATCGGTTAGATTCCCAGTCAGGGCATGTACCTGGGTTGCAGGGTCAATCCCGGTCGGGGCACATATGAGAGGCAATCAGTTAGTGTTTCTCTCTCACATCAATGTTTTTCTCCCTTTCTCTCTCCCTTCCCCTCTTTCTAAAATTAACCATGTGCTCGGGTGAGAATTAAAACAACAACAACAACAACAACTTGATATTCAAGGAAATCCCAAGGCATTTGATCAGAATTAAGTGTCTTGCAGGTTGGCCATTTCCCCTATAGTTGCTGTCTAGGTTAATGAATCTTTCACTATGATAGTAGGATGTTGACTTCCCTGAACTGGAACTACAGCCACAAGCTGGAAACAAAAATTTCTAAGTATTCTGTAATTGAAAGAAAGCCACTACTAATGTCATTCTCCCAGGGCTACCAGTCAGGCATATCAACCTCCATTCCTCCCCTTTCTTCATTTATATGACCATCACCTGTAGGAAGTTTTGGCAGAATGTGGCAG
>PVJI01007452.1:0-78119 GCA_004026765.1 Micronycteris hirsuta
GGGCGGGGCCACAGGCCCGGAGGGCGGGGCCACAGGCTGGGCAAGCAGCGCCCCTGACCCACGAATGAAAGGCCGCGGGGAGGCAAGAGGTGAAAGACAGTCTTCTCACCTGCTTATAAACCTCCCCAGGACTATTTTAGGCCAACGATGAGAATGCATCTCATATCGAAAAAGACAATATAAAATTATGAGTTCATTGTTAGAAGAGAAAAGAGGACAAAGAAAACTCGTAAGAATCCTCACTGAGAAAACCTTATAAACACTTTCCAGGGACAGAATGTTAATAAAGACCAAAAAAATTAAGGCTTCCTGGCATAATTAAATCAAATTATTCAAGATCGAAACAGAAATGGTGAATTTAAAGAGTGAATAAATCCTAAGATTTCATTGAATCACACATTACTGTTTTCTACTTTAAAAAATCTAATGTTTTAGTATTAAAATAAGTTTTAGACACATCCTTTTCTCACCATTAAAAGTAGGACCAATCTAGACAATTATTCTGAAATCTATAAATATTCTTATAAAATGCATTAAAAGCAAAGTATCTCAGCATCTGTAAGGATTTTTTTAAGCAAAAAATATGAAAACAGTAGGTTTATTAAACCCAATATCAGCACTTTAGTTCTAGCGAAACATCATCCATCATACTGATGTTTTCCATTTGAACTCTAGAGACTTTGTAGGCTTGTTTTTAATTAACATCTGTAAAGCCTTTAGCTACTAAGCAGGAGCCTTCTGGAATATGAGAGGCCACTTGAAAATCCACTAAATTTTCAAAAGCTTTCAATTTAACAGTCAAAGCTAAGCATCGCTGATATGCAAGTAGACAGTTTTTAGAACAAATAGGAATTTTTCTAAAATTTAACGACAAGTGAATAAAGTAGCAAGAACTTCAGGGCAAGAAGGTATGCAAATATGAAAAAATATAAAATGCTTGGAATTAATTTAGGACTTATAAAAATACTTGAATGGTAAAGTGTTAAAGTAGTCAAAAAAATTCTTTAATAGATTATATGCTAGAAGAAACTCTTTTTTCCACCTTCCATTCATACTTCATATATACAATTACTTGGATTTTGCCTAAGTCTTCCTACCTCCCTCCCACAAAAATTAAATTATCTTCAGAATTAAGGCTCAACACCTGAATGTCTATATAAATATTTGCAGACAAATTTTAGGAGTTTTAAAACCCACAATAATTCACCATCATAAATCAAAGGAAAAGGCAACTAACAGATAAAAATTTTTTATCACACAAGGTAAAGAAAAAAGAATTCTTAGATACTTCTAGATAGTGTCCTTATTTGGGCGGGGCTTTGGTCCTTACTAAGCCAAAGCTATTTTAAAGCTGGCAGACAGGTCAAGTAAAGTTAAATAAAGGAAGACTCACTAAAAATAAAACGGACAGTTTCAGCTCCATCATTACAAACATCAGTGCACAGGAGGATGCAAAGAAACATTTTGGATAAAAACCGGGTTTACTGCTAAGTCAGGTGAAACAGGACATGCCGTTTGGTAATGTCTTCCCTCGAATCTGCAATCAAGTTTGTTCTCACGCAGAACTCTCTCAAACCAAACCTCCCCGATGACAACTGTGTGTGAGCGCTGCATCACACACACAGGAACACACACCTGCAGTGAGTCTGACCAAGGCACAGGTTCAAGTGACTTACAAGATGTCACATGGTCATTTAAACTCTAGCTTTTATCTTAAATTATCGAGCTCATTCCTTTTGTTATGAGCCTCTCTGGCTTTTCAAGGCATGTTTGCTCTAGAAGTGATAGGAATAAAGGCAAAAAAACAACAACAACAAAAAAAACCACGATGTTCCAACAAAACTGACGGCCTGTCAAGTACATTTCAATGATTGGTAGATTTAAACCTGGTATGATTTTCCCACGCTACGTGACAGGCAGGAGTCTCTGATATTATGAGATTTTAAAGGTGTAATGACATCATTTTCAGTCTTTAGTTCTGAAGGTTTTGCAAGTTTTGTAAACTTTTCAAAAAGGAATCCTTCTCAATAGACTAGGTACAAAAGAACTGACAAGTTTCACCCCAAACTGTACCATTCCTGAGGCTGTCTTCTGTCCCTCCCCAGCAAGCCCGCAGAAGCACGAATTCCATTTTCAAAGGCACTAAGTGGCACAGAAAGGACTTAAAACTGTATTTCCATTTTTTCCTTTAGCTTTTTCCCCATAAAGTGCACAAAGCAGAGAGGAGTAAGAAAACAGACATAGGCTTGGATCTGTACCATCAGCAAGGAAAAGAAACGCTTCCATCAGAAATGGAAGCGTGTTTAAGAATCTGAAGCCACAGGAGAGGTCTGCTCTTTTATTGGCGCCATGTTTTTGCTCCTCCTGGATGGTCCCAGACCCACATTCCTCTGGACCTGGACCTGTGGCTGCAGCAGAAACCCAGAAATCAGCAGGGGCTGGTCAGCTTCATGTTGAACCCTCTTGTCAAGATGCTACTGAGCTTTTTTATCCGTGGGGTGTCTTCCAGCAACCGCATCCCTCACGGCAGCCTGAGTGGAATTGCCAACGTGAGAAGCAGCCTGCAAGAAGTAGGAGATCCAACGTGAGAGTTGGGAAAGGGCGGCCCAGCATCAAGAGAGTAAGCCCTTGGAGATAAACTTCCAACATTTCTGTGTGTCATCATTATGTTACAGTATTGGAGGGAAATGAAGATGTGGGGGGCAGACCCCGTGACCGAAGCTACCTCCTGAGAGAGTCGGCTGAGCCTCTGCTCTGTTACTGGGGAGCAGCGGGCGCCTCTCTGGGCTTCACTCACCACGAGCTTTAATCCATCTGATCTGTTCGTGCTACTCAGAAAAAGAAACCAATCAGAGTCACAAGGATCTATAATCCTAAATACCATGCAAATGTCAAAAGCCACTGGCTTTTTGGAAGATTTTAAGTGAAAGAAATGCCATTCATTAATAGGATTCAAAACAAAAAGTTTTGTTAAGCTTACATTTTTCAAAGCTCTTGATTTTCAGTAAAACAAATGAACCTCGGATGAGAGAAAAATCACACAGGAATTGTGTCTGCAGTACGTGTAGTCAGAAGCTTTCCGTGAGAAACACAGCATGTCTGAGTTGGAACTTTTTTTTGCATTGAGAGGTAATCATTAGGCATGAAAACAAAACATCGAAATTAAGTATTAATATCCTAAAGAAGGATATTAAAATATAATGCTTATCAGAAAAAAAAATAGCCAGGGAAAGTTTCTCATGCCTTCTTTCACTAGGAAGCTCTTCCAAATGCAGACATTTCACAGGAGAAACACAGACGCCCGTCCACCGTCACCCTCAGGCCGCAGCCGCACCACTCACCTGCTCCAACACGAAGGCCGCTCCGGAGTCGATGGCCCCGCCCAGCTCCCGGTACTGCCCGGAGTACCTGATGTAGCCCCAGGTGAGGAGCGCGATCAGCAGGAGTCCCACCACGCAGTTGAACAGTTGGGCCACCACCTCCAGCCCCACGAAGCCGGCGAGGCCCGAGGCGACGTACAGAGCCACGATGCCCGCGAAGAGCACGGCGGGCGTGCGGAAGGTGCTGAAGATGTTCTTGCTGCCGTTGTGCTTGCAGAAGTTCTCGTAGAGCGCCTTGATCTCCTCCTCCAGCTCCTGCTGGTAACGGAGGCTGAACTCCTTCCCGCCCATCTTCTTGGTCTTCTTAAAGTGGTCCAGAGCAAGTTGTCTGAACTCACTGTGCTTCTCCTCTAGAATGTCTGGAGACAAATATGGTTTCTCTCCCCCACACACCTAAAAAAAAAAAATAAAGACAGTGTGTCAAAGACCCCTTCAAACACAAGTGCCAAATACAATTTAAAAAGTAAAACACTGAAAACTTTAGAATATTTTTTTAGAGAAGTCGAACCACTTTCTTTTCTTTTTAAAAGAATTTATTTATTTTTAGGCAGAGGGGAAGGGAGAAAGAGAGGGAGAGAAGCATCAATGTGTGGTTGCCTCTCACATGGTCCTCACTGGGACCTGGCCCACAACCCAGGCATGTATCCTGACTGGGAGTCGAATCAGCGACCCTTTGGTTTGCAGGCCAGTGCTCAATCCACTGAGCCACACCAGCCAGGGCTAGAATATGTTAAGATATTAGAAATTAACTTAAAAATGATAACCAAAACCAACACAGTCTAGGCTCACTCCTCTGAAAGGACATCTGAATCCCAGGGGCATGACGCCAGGTGGGGCCCAGGACAGGCAACAGAGCCGCGGTTGGAAACGCTGCCCGTTATAAGGCCCAAGACCAGGGCGGCCTGAGTCCACAGCCTGCTGCCTCGTCATCTCGAGACACAGCAAACAGGCTCGAGTTTGGACTTCTGAAGTCAGCAACAATGTCCAGGTTACAGATCTTTCAGAGTGAGATGTACACCAACATACCTCTTCCATGTTATTGTAGTAAATGTCCTTGGCAGAGGCTGCGGCTGCTAAATTGTTGGCTTCGGCAGTGGCCTTTTAAGAAAGGAAAGCAAGAGCTATAAATCCTTCCTCTTTTAACATCCTTTACAAATAACCATGCAAACTTTTTCTCCCACCTTCTTCGCCATTCCTCCTTTTCTATTATCCTATTTTTTTAGGCTTCCGTATAGCCCGATTTATGAAATAAAATACACCTTTTCTGCCAAAAATGTTCTCATACATAAGACTCTTTATCATAAACCAGACATCTGAAAACTCCTTTGCTTCCATTTTAAATGTTAAAAAAGCCATAAGTCAAAAAAGAAGGGAAACAAATTAACTTCACAACGTCAACCCCAAGCCTAGCTTCCCGAGTGAACGTCCTTCCCCCCAAAGGAATAAATGTGCGGCGACCAATGACTTCATGTTCAGCCCATGAAAGTCAGAAATCATGTTCTAACCAAACGACACTCTGAAAACACCAAATGCTGAAATTCAAACTAATTGAAAACACAAAACCCGAGGAGTCAGTAGTAAATAGACACCTGATGGACACACCGGGTCCTGTCCTCCTACAGCAGAGAACAGAAAAGCGACCTGTCTCACGGGACCTGGAGTGAGGCAACGGCGTGTTCAGTGCGTCTGGTGGGAAGACCGGGCCCAGTGAGCGGCCGTTCTCCGTACGCTGAACCACCAAGAACACAGACAAGAAAACTGGAAGGCAGCCACGCTGCTGGAAAACGTGCTGAAAACGAACAGGGCTCAGCATAATGGGGAAGCAGAGCCACAGCACCACCTTCTGAAGGACGCCGCTTCGGGACCCAGATCGACTCGCGCGATCGAAGGCATCACCCAGGAGGCCCGAGAACTGCGTACCTGAAGCATGGACTTGGGGTGAGGCAGATCTTCTCCTTGGTAAATTTTAATATATGCCTTAAAATGTAAACATAAAAACAGTTACAAAAACGTTATTCTGTCATAATTAAGCATACTCTTAATCTGTAGAAGCAGGAACCAAACGACTGTATTTGCTCCAAGACCGAGATCAGCCCAGGGATTAGCAAACACCACCACACACCTGTGCGTGCAGGTTAGCGTTTTTAGTGAGCTGAAAACGATCTCGAGCAGCACAAGCCTGCCACGGCTAAGATTCCCGCCAGGCTCCCCATGCACACTGGCCTCTCCACTACCTGTGGGCAGAGTGACCCTCCGCCTTGAGGTGGCCGTGTCACATCTAGGTGCCAGCTCCTCCTACTCACAGCAGCTTCCTAACCACCTCCTGGGCACACCATCTTGCCTGAGGAACGATCTTCCTTTAGCCACAGTAATCGCTCCTCCGAGAGTGCAAAGAACACCCGTTTGATTCTTAGACCAATACTGCCACCCTGTGGTCTGTTCTGGGAAGGACACGGAAGTCTGGAAATGCCTCTCAGTTTCCCCCCAGGAAACCTTCCCCTAAGCTTTAAAATACTGAAATTCAGGTCAGTTTACAACCCACATCGGTTTTACCAAAAGTCAAACGTTTTAATAATGAAAACCCATAATTACCTTAAAATACTCCAACAGCCCTCGGCAGGTGACTTTTGAGCCATTGATCTCCTTTTCCATTAAATTCGCTGGGTCTAATATATATGGAACCAGTAGCTGTAACTGCTCTTTGAATTCGCTGGCAATATCTGTTCACAGGACCACGAAGAAGGAAACAATAAGCCAAACAGACCATTCGACCAAGGTGAGCGTCAAACACACCCGCAGGTCTGTCCGACTGTTTCTCACACACTCGGTCACGGTGGAGGGCGGGGGGTCCCGGAGCAGACGGACCTCTGCTCGCACGCGTCTGCAGTGCGACATCCTCCCTGGCCCAGGAAAGAATGTGCAGAATATCCTTACCCTGGTTTTCATTCTGGGAGGTGCAAGTCTACTCCCTAGCCCCTCAAGAAATTTAACTTTTCAATGAATTTCATTAACAAGGTCTTCAAAAAATCAATTATCGATTCCTCGAGTTCTCTCAGGCAGGCCCTTGTTGCACCTCATGCTCCCCTAAAATGTATCAGAAATCACTATCCACCCATTTCTTTCTTTTTCTGGTCATTTGCTAATGTTAGAAGCAGCAGAACCACCAGTATTTCACGACACTACTTCATCTCCTCAGCGAGGCCCCCTGGGCCACCCCGAAGGGAAAAGCCTGCCCTCTTGGACAGGCGGCAGCTTCCCTGCCGTTCCCACGAGGTTCCCACAGAGGACTCAGGAGAGCCGGGAAACAGAGAGTGCTTTCCTCCAGGTGAGAACTAGCTGGTCAGCTCTGAAGACACAAGGAATCCGACCTATGTAACCCAGCATCTTCCTAGGTTTCCCACTAACTCAAACTATCAACTGAAAAGAAAGTGGGCAGAAACCCACAGCAAGGCAGGGACCCGTCGACGCTCCATAACCCTGAGACGTTCATATCTCATTTACTCATTCAACAGTTGTGAGCGCCTTTTATGGCAGGCATCACTGTAAGAGCTGGGTATAGAGCAGTGACTAAAACAACAGTGGTTTCTAAATGGTTCCAATTACAAATATCACCATAAAAATCTCAGTTGAAAAACGTCAGATCACTTTTATTTCCTTAGACTATATGACTCTCTAAGAGGGATGACTTGATACGACAGTGTAGACTCCTGGAAAACATTCAAAACTATTTTTAAAAATATAAAGCTGCCCATCAGATAATCACGATTAACATTTAAAATATCCCCCTTCCCTTTCTGGCTCTCATATATTGCTAAATTGTTTTTGTAACAGACGGTATCAATTTATACCCACCAATGTATTGAGAAGGCATGTTTACTCCTCTCAACACACCAGAGATTTTTAGTGTTTTTAAAATTGATTGGTGAAAAACAGTACCTCGGCACTTCTGCTTCTGACAGTGCTACAGACTAGAGGCTCTGAAGGGGCCTTCTTCCCGACAAGGCCCTGCTGAACCGGGAAGAGAGAGAGCTGCACGGGGGGAGTAGGTGGCGGGAGGCGGAGCTGAACCAGAGCAGTGAGCTCAGTACAGGTGACGCTTTTGCTTGTGGCTCCTTTGAGAATATTCACTGCGATGGGCGACTAAATTTTTGGCAAAGTTAAGTCCTAAACTAAGGTTGGATCCCAGCATGCTGGCACACTGATCTCGGACTTCCAGTCTCCGGAGAGACAAGGAATAAATTTCTGTTGTTTATAAGCTACAGTATTTTATTATAGCCCTAACACACTAAGACAGTTGGGAGCGCAACTGGGCATCTAAAAATGGCAACTACTATTATTTTTACTGGGAACCTGAGAAGCTCAGATAAATTTATAAAGACAAGTGCTTAGTCTACCCCTGGCTGGTACAGCTCAGTGGATTGAGCGCAGGCCTGTGAACCAAAGGGTCACCAGTTCGATTCCCAGTCAGGGCACATGCCTGGGTTGTGGGTCAGGTCCCCAGTAGTGGTTACACAAGAGGCAACCACACACTGATGTTTCTCTCTCTCTCTTATTCCTTGCCTACCCCTCTGTCTAAAAATAAATAAAAAATATATTTTTGTTTAAAAGTGCTGAGTCTAACACGGGGAAAATGAGGACTAGCCATTCAGTGACTCAAGGTCTCATGTGTAAGGAACAAAAATAAGACAGTGGAACCCATGAGCCTCAACTCCGGTTTCCGTAAGCTGCCATCTACGTCAGCACATCCCGACAGCAACGCATGGCTCGGCATCGGGTTCTGTTACAATCACAAGTAAGGTGAAAACAGCAGCCATGCCACGCACCAGGTTACCTTTCTCTGGGAAGTTAAGTTTACTTGATAAATACTAGCTGACTGATGTTTAGTCTTCCTTTACTGAGCACTTTATCTTTGATAAACCAATAATCATACATGTCTCTTAGAAAGGTCACTGCTGGGTATTACCACTGCCGCATCACAGAGAGAAACTGAGGCGAGCTGATTCTGCTGGTCACAGCCAGGCAGGAAGGAACCTGAGCCAGACTACCAGGCTCTATCGCCCTTTCTAAGAGAACACACTATTTCTCTTCAGCATTCACTAGATTCTTAAGTGGTATTTTCTGGTCACTATTTAATTCCAAAGATCAAATCACATATTTAAAATAACATCATCTGTAACACACCTTTCAATTTCCCATCAAACTCGGGGCTTGTGGCCACCTGGAGTCCTGGGTGTGGCAGCAGAAAGCAGGAGACGCTGGAGAAGCATGAGTGAATGTGATTTCGTACGTTCTGAATTTCTTCATGTTGCTGTTCTTTCACCTGCCAACGAAGACCAACAATGTACAAAAGACCATTTGTTTTTCTTCACTAGGAACCACCAGTGAAAGGAACTAAGACAAAGGAAAGACTTCTCAACTCCGATGGGTCACAGTGGCCTGTATTTTTTCCAATGAGCGAATGCAGAATCCTAAGAAGCAATGAATGCATAAATTTGATTAAGCATGGCTTAGCTCCTATAGCTGCCAAAGAATAGGTAGTAAAGAGTTTCTTTTAAAAGGAGTATTGCACAATACTTAGGAAGAATAACACATTTGTGGGCATGAGGTAGGATCTAACCAGGTAGTAATAATTGACAAAGGACTCCTGTGTTTTCATTTTGGAAAAAATGCAAACTAAGCCTGTTTATATTCATCCTAAAACAAATAAGAATTCTGAATAAGAACAACAGACTAAAGTTCTGAATGTGACATTCTAAAGGCACACACAGAATCTGGTGTAAAACCTGCAGTGGAAATGGCAATCAAAGCCTGGGCCTTTGCACAGAGCTCTTCTCTGCAATCCCTACGCACTGTGCCCCCAGGTTCTTTCATCTAAAACATGAATGTTAGCGTTAAGATGTGTGAGTATTTAACACACTTTACATAATTTCCCGTAATCTGCTTGAAGTACAGTACATAAGGGAAGTGAGCACGTTATCACTGCTTTTGGGTGATTCCTCCTATTATACTTCTACTTACCTGTAGACGCTTTTCCAAAAACGACATTCCTCCCTGTAGTCCATAGTTGTACTCATAAGGGAAACTCCAGTCTCGAACCAGAAACATCAGTGTCTGTTTAGGAAAAGAGCAGGACATCTTACAATGTCACAGAAATCCACTTTTAGAAGAACAACTGACATGCTTCTTTGCACAATGCCAGCCTCTTCGAGACAAGAAAACGTGCTGAAGGGCCGATCTATCCCGTGTGTCTCGGACCCCTTACAAACACGCACACTAAAGGCAAGCACGGGGGACGGAGGAAAGGGCGGGCGAGGGGACAGCGTGGCACTGGCTAGTCACACGTCAGATCCGCGGCACTTTTCAACAAAGGGAAAGAACACTGATCACACTTAAAGCTCCTCTACACTTACTGCGGTTGCCATGCATTCCCACCCTCATGAATAATGAGCTGAAACGGAGGTCAGCAAACCTCTTCTGCACGTGGACAGACTTGTCCTGAAGAGCGGACATACCTCAGGCTGCTGCAGCACGGAGCAGCCACGGACAGTGTGGCTGTGCTCTCGTAAAACCTTAGCTGCAGACGCTGACATTTCAATTTCAGATAATTTATATGTCATGAAATATTATTCTGCTTTTGATTCCTTTCAACCATTTAAAAACATAAAAACCATTCCTAATTCATATAAAAATAGGCAGCTGACCAGATTTGGCCTGTGAGCTGTAGTTTGCTGATCTCTGAACTAAAATAAAGATATAAATGACATTTATAATTAACATTGTACCTGAAAGGGTTTTTGGAAAATTTCATCCATTGCCAAACGACCATATTCTGTGAAGAGCTTTAAAAAAAAAAGTTACAGTTTAGCAGGCAAAATTACTTAAAATATTTCTGTAGCTATTCTTTATCCAAGTATTCATTTAACAGACTTACTACCACCTATATGAGACCAAAGTTCTAGCTGCAGAAGCCCACAGGAGCCAAGAACCTTAAAATAATCTTGGATCTGTTTCACATCCCACATCCCAATTCATTAGCAACTCCAGAATCCAACCCCTCACACATCCCATGTGGCTTGGAGCACTGCAGTAGCTTCCTAACTGGTCTCCCTGGCCCTCCCCACCCCCGTTCTCAGTATGGCAGCCACCACGGCTCTGTTCTCAGTAAGGCCCGTTAGATCATATCCTGCCTCTGCTCAAACCCTCCAACCTCAGTCCGTAAAAAGCCCAGCCCTGACAGTGGGCTCTCGCCGTGCTGGCCGGCCTGGCTGGTCCCCAAACCCGCCGGGCACGCTGCTGCCGCTGCCGCTGGGCCTGTGTTCCGACCCCCTCCCTGCCGGTTCTGTTCTTTCCCTGGACACCTGTGCGGCCCGGCCCCGCTTCCCTCAGGTCTTTGCTCGGACGGCTCCTCAACGAAGCCTCCCATAGCCATCTCCCCAAAAAGATTAGTTTTCCACCCAGTATTTCCTACCCCGCGCCTCTTTAGCTTTCCTCCTTAACTTGTCCCACTACCTAACACGCCACACCCGCACTTACCCTGATTCTATCTTCTTCACTACTAGCCATGAAACCCCAGAGGGCAGGACCGTCTGCTCTGTGCACTGTCTCCAGCAGCACGAGAGCCTGGGCCCATGGTGTGTACGCCACTCAAATGACAGAACGAACACATGCTTTAGGGTTAGCGTTTACACATACATTCCCCTCTATTTCTTCATGAAGCTCCACTAAAAGTACAGCAAAAAGAGGTTTAAAAGTTATAAACTTCAGGACAAAGATGATGAGAAATAATATGACAGCAGACAAGAGTTGTCAAAAACGCTGGAAGGAAAACAGACAAATGGGAACTGTCTCAAGTGTTGGCTTTCTCTGCCGTCAGACATCCATCTGTAAGAGACAGGGGCTTTCCAGAAATAAGCAGATTTTTCTCAGCAGAATCCCTGAAAGGCTCAGAAATTAGAAGCGCAGTTACCTTGAGGGAAGGGGTGAGAAAGGTAACTAAAGAAAAGGTTGGAAGTCTTTGGAGAAGGCACCTAACACTCCCAGATCCTGCTCCCTGCCCCTGCTCTCTCTTCCTGCCCCCACAAGTATGGAAAATACGCATTCTGGAGAGGATAAACCAGAAAGGATGTAGACACTGATTCCAAACTGAGCTGAGTAAGAAGTCCCCTTCCTTACTGGAAGCCTGTTCTTAAATCAAAATCTACAAACATACTGGGCAGGGAAACCCCTTAGGCCCTCATACCCTGCTGGAGCCTCAGCAAGCTTCTACCCGCCCCCCGCCCCGCCACCCCCCACAACCCAGGCAGGAGTTTGAAGAGTTCTTCTCTGGGGAACTGCACAGCCTAAGAACAACGGTCTGCAGATACAGACATTCAGAGATTGAAACGAAAGAGCTAAATCATCTTCCCCAATCACCTCTCTGCGATCCAAAACAGGGCCCAACTCCCACCAAAGCTGCCTGCCCTATTTTTAGCAGCTCACTGCTAAACACAGACAGCCAGAACCACCAGACCTTTGAAAACAGCTTCTAGCAGAAAAGATAAAAACTCATGGCCTTCAATTCTAGAATACCGTCTCATATCATTGCTTTTATCATTTCTTTCTTTTACTAAAATACCTGTTATTAACATGTTAATCTTGCCTGAATTGATCACCAACTTTTCCTTTCTTTCTGGGCCTACTGCCCCGCCCCGCCCCACCGCCACAGCTCCCTCTGATCTCTCTTTCCTCCTCTCTCTTTCCTTCACTTCCCTCCCTATTTCTACTGTTTGTCTTTTTATTCAACCTGCCAGGGAGATCTTCTCCAATTATCTTCTAACTCCTCCTCTACTGAATTTTCCATTTTTGCTATCATAGTTTTAATTTCCAGTAGCTCTTTTTTGTGTTCCAAATCTTGCTTTTTAATAGCATTACCCTATTGTTATTTCTCAGTTGCAACAATTTGAACATCTTATCTGAGGATATGAATTTACAAAGAGTGAAGAAAAAGCCCACAGTAAGGTACATTATCATGAAAATTCATGCCAAGAATAAGATCTTAAAAGCTTTAAAGAGAAACAGAGATCATATACAAAAGATCAGGAATCAGATGGTGTGGGAGTTCACCACTCGGAGCTGGCAGGCAATGAAGCAATGGCTTCAATTCTAAAAGAAAAATATCTCCACCCTATAATTCTAGGACAGAATTAAAATATTCTCAGACTTATAAGACCTCAAAAAAGTTATCTCCTATGCATCCTTCCTGTCCTTTCTCAGGAAGCTACCGGAGAAGGCATAGAATTAAAAGCAGAATAAACAAATAAAGGACTAAATGGGATCCAAATGAGAAAGGAACTGAGAAGAAACTGCCAGGCCCTGATTTCAAACTATATTATAAAGCTAAAAGCAGAGAGAAGGTACTGGCACAGACCAGATGAGTGGACAGAACACAGAACCCAGAACAACCCCTGCTCTATCTGTGGTTAACTCACAACAAAGACCAGAACAGACACTGGGGAAAGGACAGTCTCCTCAGTACTAAATAGTGTTGGGAAAACCGGGCAGCCACAGGCAAAAGAACAAAACTCGATCACTACCATACACCATGCACAAAAATTAACTCAGAATGGATGCATTAAAAACTTGATTATGAGACCTGATCATAAAACCCCTAGAAAAAAACACGGAGGGCTAAATTCTCTGACACAGGTCTTGGTGATGACTTTTTGGATCTGACAGCAAACACAAAGGGAACAAAATCAAAAATAAATTAATGGGACTACGTCAAACTAAAAAGCTTCTATACAGCAAAGGAAACCACTGACAAAGTGAAAAGAACCTAGTGAATGGGACAAAATATTTGCAAATCACATATCAGTAAAGGGTTACTATCCAAAATATAAGGAACTCATACAACTCAATAGCAAAAAAAACCAAACAAACAAAAAAACAATTAAAAAATGGGCAGAGAATCTGAATAGATATTTCTTCCACAGAAGACATATACATGACCAATGAATACATAAAAAGGTGCTGAACATCCCCCATCATCAGGGAAATGCCAATCAAAACCACAATGAGACAGCACCTCACACCTGTTAAAACAGATCATCAAAAAGACAAAAAACAAGCGTTGGAGGGGACGTGGAGAAAGGGAACCCTTGCACACTGCTGTAGACTGGTGCAGCGACTGTGGAAAAGAGTATAGAGGTTCCTCAAAAAATTAAAAATAGAATTACTATTTCAATCCACCAATTCCCCTTCTGGAAATTAACCCAAAGAAAATGAAAACCCTGACTCAAAAAGATAGATGCGCCCCGTGTTCATTGCTGCACTATTTTCAATAGCCGAGACGGGGCAGCAACGTAACGCCCACCAGTGAATGGATAAAGACGTGGCGTACACATGCCAAGGAATATGCCTCCGCCATAAAAGCAGCAACTGTTGCCATCTGCAATACAGGTGGGCCTTGAGGGCATTATGCTAAGTGAAGTCAGTCAGATAAAGAAAGACAAATACCATATGATTTTACTTATATGGGGAATCTTAAAAAAAAAAAAGGCCCTGGCCAGCATGGCCCAGTCGGTTAGAGCATCCAGTAAACCGAAGGGTCGTGGGTTCAATTCCAGGTTGGGGCACATGCCTGGGCTGCAGGTTTGGTCCCCAGCAGGGCATGTGCAAGGAGCATCCAATCTATGTTTCTCACACTGACGTTCCTCTCCCTCTCTCCCACTTCCTTCCCCTCTCTAAAATCAATAAGCACATCCTCAGTGAGGTTAAAAAATAATAATAAAAACAAATTTAAAACAAAACAAGCTCGCCCTAATGGCATGGCTCAGTTGGTTGAGTGTCAAAGCGAAAGGCTGCCAGTGCAACTCCTGGTCAGGGCACATGCATGCACGGCAAGCTTGGTCCCTGGTCCGGGTGCATACCAGAGGCAGCTGATAGATATTTCTTCCTGACATTAATGTTTTTTTCCCTCTCTTTCTCTCTCCTTTCTCTCTAAAAATAAATAAATAAAAACCTTCTAAAAAAAAAATAAGCCCTGGCTGGAGTGGCTCAGTGGATTGAATGCCAGCTTGTAAACCAAATAGTCGCTGGTTCGATTCCCAGTCAGGGCACATTCCCAGTCAGGGTTGCACACCAGGCCCCCAGTTGGGGATGTGCAAAAAGCAGCCTACTGATGTACCTCTCACACATCGATGTTTCTCTCCTTCTCTTTCTTTCTCCCTTCCCCCCCTCTAAAAATAAATAAATAAAATCTTTAAAAAAAATAAAAAAAAATAAAATAAAACAAGCTCATGGGTAGAGAACAGATTGGTGGTTGCCAGGGTTGCAATACTATTTAACTATTTTAAACTATATGTGTGTATGTAACTTTTGTTTGAAACAAAATGTTGCTTTAAAAAAAAGTACATGATACACATAAAACACTATATAAAGACATAACAAAAACACACATAAAATTATACAAAACCCATGATCTATCTGTAATCCTGAAATCTAAAAAGCTCTAAAAACCCAAGTTAAGCAGCAACCTCATTTGAAGAAAAACATACCCTGAACTGATGTGAGCTTTTTATTTTTCTGTCTTAAAACTTTTAATTGATACGTTATGACATTATGATGTTTTAATGAGGACTCTATACCTGTAGCTGTTGAAGATCATCTTCCTGAATGTTCTGGGACAAATTATAAATCTAGAAAACAAAAGTCCAAATTGATACTGTTTTAGCTTACTTCAAACAAAGCCCAAATAAGCCTAAAGCACGGAACAGAAGCTCTGTGCCTTTAACTGCCTGCGCATGGAAACAGGAAGTCTGTTCAAACAGTAACAGTATCTGTCCTTTGGAAAACTATGCAAACATGATTAAAATAACCGAATTCTTCCTTTACACTTTAAAATACAGTTTTCTTAAATTCTTACCAAATCTGCATTTCCTATTTGATGTGACTGCAATTTCCACTTTTAAACTTTTCTTAAGAGTATTTTGTATAAATTTATAACCAAAGTGGAAAAATAGTTTAGGCTCCTTCTTGAACCTGTCAGAGGTTGACTTGTGCCTGTGTCTAAAAAGAACACGTACCTACCACCACAGAGATTCTGGTGACAGAACAGTAACTAAAGCTGGACGCAGCCTCTTTCTCTTATCCCCTCTACAAACTGTTCTCCCAGTCAGGAGGTCTCACCTGGACAGAACTGGTCATGGTGCTCAGAGCGAAGATGGTAGCGCAGTCCTTCACAGTGGACTGGCTGTCGAACGCACCCTGGGTGTCCATCAGAATGACTGCGACCTTAACAACAAGGGGGAATACGTTACAGTGAGAGAGAGAAACTGGAAAGTACAGGTAACATTTAAAGGAGGCTTCATTAAGCACCTGCTTGTAGGTTCTGTCAGAAACGTGTAACTATTTAGGTGCCTAGTTTTGAGCAGAGAACTTTACTGGAGATTATCTGCTCTAACCCAATAAAATGGCAGAAAACAGAGGCCTACAGCCACAGGGAAAGAGGGAAAAACTGCCCCACCAACTGAAACAACCAAATCAGCTCACTCCCCAAGCCAATAATGTAGATGTCTTCTGTTGTGAAAAAGAAATTTAAAATACTAACTTTTTAAAAAAAAATTAATGATTTTCAACCTAGGTATAATCCTAAATTTAATAAAACATATGGGCTGGAATAGTTTTGGCATTTACCTGTAAGGCTGTATTCGACCCTCAAACTTCTAGGGTTTCCTGGTAGTTTGATAAAAGAAAACTAACGTTTGTTTTAATCTTTACAAAAGACACCAAAGGAAAGAAGAAGGATCTAGGCTACCATTGCATTCCGTGTAAGTTAGCTAAGCTTCAAAGAGGACCTAATGACCCATTCCCACCCAGAAAGTGAGATTTAAAAATTTAGAAGCAGCCCTGGCTGGTGTGGCTCAGTAGACTGAGTGCCAGCCTGCAAACCAAAGGGGCGCCAGTTCAATTCCCAGTCAGGGCATGTGCCTGGGTTGCAGGCTGGGTCCCCAGTAGGGGGTGTGCAAGAGGCAACCAATCGATGTTTCTCTCACACACTGATGTTTCTCTCCCTCTCTTTCCCCTTCCCTTCCCTCTCTCTAAAAAATAAAGAAATAAAATCTTTTAAAAAAATTTAGAAGCCAACAGCAGAAGAGGGAAATGAGGAATGACTTGTTAATGGGGACTGAGTTTCTTAATGGAGTGGTAAAAATGTTCTGGAATTAGATGGTAGTAAAGCCTAAACAGCTTTACATGTATACTAAAAACTGCTGAGTCATATGCTTTTAAAGAATGAATTTTATGGCATGTTAATTTACCTCAATAAAAAAGAGCTAATTATGCCCTGGTTGGTGTGGATTGAGCACGGGCTGGGAACCAGGGGGTTGCCGGTTCGGTTCCCAGTCGGGGCACATGCCTGGGTTGCGAGCTGGATCCCCGGTGGGGGCCACATGAGAGGCAACCATACATTGCTGTTTCTCTCCCTCTCTGTCTCTCTCCCTTCTCCTCTCTCTAAAAATAAAAATAAAATCTTAAAAAATAAAAAGAATTTCCAAAAAAAAAAGCTAATTATGTCATATATTTGCTAATTTAAAAAATGAGGCTAAATAGAGGAAATACTAAAGAAAAGCTTTTGAAGAATGGGAGACACGTATACTTAAAGTGGTATTCTCTTATCATGTGCAGCAACTCCAGCCCACAAAATACTGAATGGCTGAGCATCTAGGAAAAGGCTAAAACTAAACAACCTGAAGGGGCAATTTGGAACCTTAAGTCCTAGAAAGATTCAAAAATTAGAGGAACAAGCAGCTGTGAAGGCATGCTTTAGGAAGGAATGGGTTAAAGTTTGTTTAGGAAACAGCGGTGCGGTACCCGCACATCCCCTCTTCCAGGTGAGGAGACGCAGGCCTTGCCCGCTTTGGGGACGGGCTCCACAGCGGTAGCTTACTGGTTTTTGTTAGAAGCCTTATATTACTATTTGATCTTTTAAACTATATTCATGCATTATTTTTAAACCGTAAACATATTGTTTTGATAAAAATTATTTTTGATTGAATTATCAAATTACACATTAAAGTTCTCATTTTGCTGTTGTTTCTGTTCATCCGTAAGCCTTCTTCCTCCGTACCTTCTTCCCGCCCGGCTTCTCCACAATGAAAACTTCATTCCAGATCTGAATCCCGGTGGTTTCTGGGTCAGAGCCCCCCCTCCATGAAAATCCTGTCAACGGTTCCTCTGGATCGCCTAACCAATTGGAGTGGCCACCTTCTTTCTACAGGAGGAATAAGACATTTCCATTAAATCTTAAATTTTAAGTAATTTTACACATCAATAACCTCTATGCTTATTTTGCTCTTACGAACATAAATTCTCATTTTCTCATTTGAAATGAAATCGTTCTACCTTACCTGGAAATACAAGTATCGAAGCATAAAGTCCAGAAAGAAGGACTTGCCCTTTCGGAAGGCCCCCGCCACCGAAAGCACCACCACATCGAGGTCTCGGACATGGTCCTGCAGCAGGACGCTGGCCAAGGCTTTCTCTTCCAGCTCAAAGGAATGCTGGTCTTTCTGGACCAAAACAACTGGCACTGGACCAGGCTTCCCACTCTCCATGGCATCGCCTATGGTGTTACAGAGAAGAACATTAGTTTTCCATATTTTTTAAATATGTACTTTTGAACATGGGAAGAGCAAAAACTTCTTATGGTACAAAAGCATTAACTATTAAAAAAAGGACAAAATAGACTTTATTAAAATTAAGAATTTTTGTTCATTAAAAGATACCATTAAGAGTTAAAATGCAAACCATGGATGGGAGAAAAAATCACAATATCTATATCTAAAAGACTCATATCCAGAATCAATATAAATATCCGTAAGAAAAAGACAAATATGCCAATTCTTTAATTAGTAATGGGCAAAAGACTGTGAACAGGCACTTCATAAAAAAAGGATATCCAAATGGTCAATAATCACGTGAAAAAGTGCTTCCACACCATTGCTTATTAAGGAAATGCAAACTAAAACCATAATGAGACCCACTGCCTGCCTTTCAGAATGGCTGAAAGGTCAAAGGGCGACTGTGGCAGAGGACGTGGTGCAAGTGGGATTCCTCACACACGCTGATGGGAACACAACCACTTCAGAACCCTGTTTGGCAAGTGCCTGTGAAAACTAAACAGACCCCCGGCTGGTGCGGCTCAGTGGACTGAGCGCGGGCCTTGGACCAACGGGTCACGAGTTCGAGTCAGGGCACATGCCTGGGTAGGGCCAGGTCCCCAGTGGGGGGTGCATGAGAGGCAGCTGCACATTGATGTTTCTCTCCCTTTCTCCTTCCCTTTCCCCTCTAAAAATAAATAAATAAAATCAAAAAAGAAAAGCAAACAAACCTATAATCCAGGAATTCCACTCCTAGTTATACACCTAAGAGAAATCAATGCTTATGTCCACCAAAAGACATGTATAAAAGACTCTTCACATCAGTGTTATTTGAAATGGTCCAAAACTGGAAATAACCCAAACATCCATCAACAGAAAGGGTGTCTGCCACGGCTATGCCTTTTGCACATATTATTTAATCCTTGGAACAGCCCTATGGGGTAAATAATACTGTCCCATTAATTATAAGGAAACTGAGACCTACAAAAGTTAAGCATCTTGCACAACAGGTCCTACAGGAGATCTTGAAAAGATGCTAATTTTTTTAATCCTCACCCGAGGATATTTTTTCATTGCTTTGCAGAGGAGGGGTGGGGGGGAACATTGATCTAAGAGAGAAATATCGACTGGTTGCTTTCTCCTAGGCACCCTGACCAGGGATCAGACCTGCAACCTGGGTACATGCCCTGACTGGGAATCGAACCCATGACCCTTTGGTCTAAGGGACGATGGTCCGACCAACTGAGCCACACTGGCCAAGGCTTAAAAGATCTTCAAGTGGCTATGTTTTACAGACCACTCAAAAATCCTGTCAAAGTTTTAGGAGCAATTGATTCCTTAGCTCAAAATTAAGCACTAATTAGTAATTTCCCTACCAGAGTTGAAAGCAAAAAGATAATTCTTTCAAATTCTGAGCCACGTTCTAGCAATGGATAGCTGGAAAGTTTATGAGAAACTACCAGTGAGGCCTGGGACTGAGGCGCAGGAACAGCTCTCTGAGTGAGTACATACCATTGGCATTAAAGGAGGTGTTTTAGGTCATTAAAAGGGTATTTTATTTTCAAAATTATGCATTTTAATGTCTATTAGGAAACAAAAATCACATTTTAATGGATCATGGCTTAGAAGGAGGCCAAGTTTAAAGAATGAATCAATTTAAAGTAAGCTGAAGGACAAACGTTAAGTAACGTATACACGAGCAGGCGACGTGGCCAAAAACCATAACGTGGCCCCTGAATTGCCCTGGGCTGGGAAGCATGGAAGGCCGCATGGCCACAGCAGCCCAGTCGGCAATGCGTGACTGCAGTCCGTCTACCCCTTTAAGCTGCTGGATTGCTACTCACTTCTTAAAATTTATCAGGTAGCGACAAATGGGTTCGTGCCACTTTTTAATTTGTTACAGACTACTGGAAAAGAAGTTATAAATATAGGTTAAATGTCATGCTATCACTGCAATAAATGCATGCTGATACTTTTCTTTACCATTATTGGTGGACACGAAAGGGAATGTCTGTGAACAATCTATCAGGGCTCTTCTTACCGCACGACAGCAGGTGAACGCAGAGCTCGAAGACCCCCGGTCTTCCCGATACAGCGCTAAGGAGAACCAGCGCTCAGACCTCAGCGATACAGCACTCAGAGCAGCACCAGACAAAGTCCCTGGGGCAGCTGGCAGCTCGCCCAGCACTCACTCCCCCTCTGCTACGGTAAGAGATTTTTAACTGGGCCTATTAACTGCCAACGCACCCCCAACCCAACCTTGCAGCCAGGGTGTCACTATGTGACTAAATTCTGACTGGAAATGATACAGCAACTGCCAGGCCCTGCATTTTCCCCCTTCCTGCTGGCTAAATGCAGAAGTGGAAGTGAGTCATCCTGGGCCAGGCACAGGAGGGCAACACCCTAGGAATCCTGGAGCCACAGGAGAGCTGGGGCCCAGGACTTCATGTAACAGAACTGCCAACTGGTGCACTAGCACGTGAAGGAAAATTAAAATCTGCCTTGTGTACATCACTTATCTAGAGGCTCAATCAGATGTAGCCAAACCTAGAAACCAATACGACAGTCCCCCAGGACTTTGCAATTGAGTTCATGAAACTGACTCTTTGAATTTCATCTTTTTCACCATTAAAGTTTACCGAGCAATGTCAATGTCCTGATACATAGCAGACACACAATAAACAACTGTAAAAAGACTGTACTCAGCAGGGGTGTCAAACTCATTTTCATCAGGGGCCACGTCAGCCTCGCCGTTGCCTTCAAAGGGCCGAAGGTCATTTCAGGACGGCATACGTGTAACTACTCCCTAACAGCTAAGCGAGAGCCCGGCACTGCCCCCGGGTGGAAACAAGGTGCCGGGCCGGATGAAACGAGGTGGAGGGCCAGACTCGGCTGTGGGCCTTGTGTGTGCCACCTGTGAGGCACCGCAATGCAGTTGAAGGCTTCAACCCCAAGGATGCAGGTGGCATTAGAGCAACAGACTACAGACAAGATGGAATAATCCAGTGACAACAAGGTATGCTGTGCAGTTGTGCACGAGTTACACACTTCAACAGAAGTTGAGACCACTGAGAAGGGCAGTTAAAAAAAAGGTAATAAGCCTTCACTCAGGTCTTCCTCTTTCTGCCTGCGGCTCAGTGAAAGGAAGAGAAGCAGGCGGTGCTTAGCTGGGCGAGCCTGCACTTGTCCTCACAACGGTGCAGCGGGCACACTGGTTAAAAAAGACCTTGTTCGTCTGGCTTCAACTGCACCCCAAAGTTCAACTTACACAAACAGGGCTGCTCACTTTTCACCACAGCATCATCATCTCTCACTTCCTAGGACAACAGGACTATACGTCTGATCTTCCAAGTAACACCTTCACGTCCACTCACCCCTTTCCAGATGTCACGTAAATGTCCTTTGCTGATTTATCCTCACAACTCAGGCTCCCCAATCCCTTCCAGGGTGTCCAACCCACCCGCAGGCCGCATGCAGTCACGCGTGGCTATGAATGAGCCAACGCAAAGTCGTACACTTACTTAAGACAATATGAGATTTTGTGTGTGATTACATGTTGCTACGTACTCAATGTGTGGCCCAAGACAACTCTTCTGCTTCCAGGGTGGCCCAGGGACGCCAAAAGGTCAGACACAGCCCTGCCCCTTCCCCTTAGGCTCGGCCGTCTTCCATCCTTTCTTGCCTATTAGGTTGATCACTGGGTCACCGTCCCCAAGCGTTTTCTTTGATCATGTCACCTCAGTCCCTTAGGGCTGAACTCCTTCATCACAGTACAGAAACATATGACAGCAACGACATAAAAGGCTATCAAAAACATGTTTTTTGTCCTCACCCAAGGACATTTTTTCATTGCTTTTAGAGAGAGAAATATGGATTGAGAGAAAAGCCTTGACTGGTTGCCTCCTGCACACACCTGGGACCTAGGTATGTGCCCTGATAGGGAATCAAACCCGCAAACTTTCAGTTATGGGGTGATGCCCCAAACCACCGAGCCACACAGACCAGAGCTAAACAGTTTATGGACCAACAGCTTAAATCTAGAACCTCCATCCCGTAAGTGCCCTTCCCCACCACTGCCTTAGCTCCTCTGATCTCTTATCCTCATTCCGCCAGGAAAATGTATTCTCATTGGTCTCTCTGCTGGGAGAAAGTGAGGCCACAGGTCCTGTCCTAAGTCCTTGGTCTCGAGTGTGCAGCCCACTCAATCTCTCTCACAGCCCGAAATGCTTCTCCCCCCGACCCCACACAAACACACGCGCCCAGCCTTCAGCACTCGCCTTCCCCTTCCCTTTGTCCTGTTCCTCCCCAGCCGGTCCTCTCAGAGGACATGGCACCTTACAAGGGAGGCTAAAAACACGCGCTGGAAGCAAGACAGGGCAGGGCGTGAACCTTCCTTTCTCCCCTCCAGAATCTAAGGTCCACAAGGGCAGGAATTTTCGACTCTTGTTCGGCGCTGTATCCCCCGAGATCCTGGATCAGTGTCCACACAGAGCAGACATCCTATAAATATTTGTGGAACAAACAAACAAACTCTACCACTTAGTCACAATGTGACCCGGATAAATTTCTGAATCTAATTCCCATCTCAAAGCCCAGTGTCTGACGTATATTAGAGACTCCGTAAAGTGGGCCCGCTTTCCCATTTGCACCGAAACCTTGCACGCACTGCCGTTCTGCCCGCTGCAACACCACCCTCCTGCAACTACGATTCGCCGCCCGGACTGCGCGCTCCTGGGGGAGAGAAACGAGGCGGCGCTCCCTCAGCACCTGACACCGGGCCAGCGGCCCCCGGGGCTGCGAGCACTGAACCAGCAGCGCGCCTCCGCGAGGTCAGTTCCTGCCCTTCCCGTCCCACCACGGAGGCGCGTCTCCACCCAGGTACCGACCCACCCCCTTAGCACCCGCTCTGACTCTCCTCTCCATCTATTCACGACCTCTCCTGACTGCCATTCATCCCCGTGTGACCAAACACAACTGCCACTTCTACACCTCTGGTCTCAGTGGCAGTGCAGAGTCCTAGTTCTCCTGCAAGCTCTGCGTCGTCTCCCTCCCACTTCTTCCTGGGACACACCAGTGCGCTGCTCCAGCCTCCTGCAGTCCTCAGTCACTCCCCCAGGGAACGGTCTGTTCTTACTTCACTACGCCCTCTATGTTGGGGATGCAACTTCACCAGCTTCTAACCTCCATTCAGGTCCAAACGTGCAACTGCCTAAGGGGCAGGTTCACCTGGATATGCCGCATCACCTCACACTCTCAGGAGGAATATGTAGAAATATGTGGGTATAGGAGTCAGGAGGCAATCCTGTTCCAGTTCTCCCACCAACAACCTGCATGATGCTGGGCGTGTCGAGGCTCTGCGGTCTCACTCTCAACAGAAAAATGAGTCAAGGTTTAACCTCTAGCAATCCTGCCAGTGCTGACATTTTAGAAACCTACGTTTAGTATCGCCCAAATGAATCCTCAGTTATTCTGCTTTTCTCCACATCTCCATCGTCGGGCTCCACGTCTTCCCTGACTATCTTCCTACACGCAACGCACCATCAAATCCTATCATTTCTTCCTTCCACGACTTAAGCTCCTGCTTTGGCAGAGGTTGTTACTCCAGTGAGGCAATATGCATCGGAGAAAGGCCTTCCCAACAACCAGGGAAGACCAGAGTTTGGGGCCCACTTTTACACTGAATGTAACAGCCTGAGTAAATCACTTTATTCTCCGGGTCTTGGTTCCTCTATAAAACCAGGTGGTTAGCCCTGACTGATGTGGCTCAGTGGGCTGGGTATCACCGCACCAACTGAAAGGTCGCCGGTTCAATTCCGGTCAGCGCACATGCCTGTGTTGCGGGCCAGGCCTTAAGTTAAGAGCCTGCAAGAGGCAACCAGTCGATGTTTCTCTCCCTTTCTTTCTCCCTCCTTTCCCCTCTTTCGAAAAATAAATAAAATCTTTTTTTTTTTTTCAATCAGGCAGTTAGGTGAAGCTAGTTTCTAGCTCTAAAATTCAGTGACTCTTGAACAACTGAAAATTTCCTAGATATTTAAGTTGGACAAACTTGCTAGGTAACCTATTCATCCCTTGGCTTCATTTAAATTGTACAGGGTTGGCTACAGAACAAATCAAAATTTATAATTACTAAAACCATTAAAGCAACTTGCTTGGGACCCACACAACAAACTCTGAGGTTTAAGGTTTTCTCCTGGTGGCGGTGGGGCGCGGGGGTTAGGGAAGTGCTCTGCCCAACTGCAGTGAAATCACTTCCACTTCCCGGGAACCTTAAACACTGGAGACCTGACGTCCAGGGCTGGTACCAGAAAACCTTTAAGTGGCAGCATTGTGCCTTCTCCCTGAGCGAAGCAATTACTTTCCAGAGCCGAGATATGTACTCCGAGACAGCAGTAATGCTCAGTTAGATGAATGGTTAATGTTCACTTCCATGAATAACAGATGTGACATTTTTGTACATACACAGATGTAGCCTGAAGAGACTTGAATTGTCATCATATACATGTAAATGAACTTAACACCCATGTTTCTTTTTTAAAGCGAGTGGTAGAAATACTGTATCATACTGCCAATTCTGATTATTGCTGTAAATAGCTCAGGGTAACACTATTATCATCCATCATTTCAAGTATGTAGAAAAATGTTAAAAATACTTGGATAATCAAAACACTCTCCAAGTCTACGTATAAGCTATAACCTTATTCCTAATTACTTTTTTTAAAAAAGATGTTATTGGTTTTTAGAGAGAGGGGAAGGGAGGGAGAAAGAGAGGGAGAGAAACATCAATGTGTGGTTGCCTCTTGCACATCCCCCACCAGGGACCTGGCCCGCAACCCAGGCACGCACCCTGACCGGGAATTGAACCAGCAACCCCTTGGTTCAAATGCTGGCGCCCAATCCACTGAGCCACACCAGCCAGGGCTCCTAATTACTTTTAAAGTACTGATTTACCCCTTACTTTTGGCAGAACACACATTAATCTAGACTACCAATAGGTTTAAATATGTCTAATCAAATAATCTCTATGATATTAAATTCAATAGACTACCTCTGCACTAAAATGACAAAGACAACTCAAACAAAATGAAGCCGAGAAATTAACAGGTGAAATTAATTATTACAGGGAAGAATTTGTAGAGATACATACAAATTATAGCACTGACTCTTCCTAGAATTATCTAACTCTGAACTTTTAAAGAACTTAAAAAGTAGCTGTGCAGGTAAAATAAAAGTAGGTAAGACTACTAAGTCATAATTGGTCTTTTCAGTACAATGGAAAATACAAATTCCAAGAAAGAGGTTCTATCAGAAAAGCATCATGGCCACTTCCAGTCAGGACGGAGGTGGAGGTAAACTCAGCTCGCCTCCTAGCACAACCTCGTCTATGAACGCAGACCCACCATCACTCAGAACCATCAGAAATCGAGCTGAATGGAAGTCCAACAACTACGGAAATAAAGAAACCACATCCATGCAGACTGGCAGAAGACTCAGAGACGCAGAACAGGCTGGTCCCACAGCCACGTGTGGTGCACAAAAATTTGGGAGGGATATCTCAGGAACGAGGAGGTCCCAGGCCCACGCCAGGTCCCCCAGCCTAGGATTCCCTTGCCAGGAAGATAAGTCCCCATAACTTCTGGCTGCAAAACCCAGCAGGGACTCAGTCAGTGAAAGAAACTTCTAGAGTCCCAAGCAGTTCCTCTTAAAGATCTGCACGTGGACTTACTCAGACTCACTCCATCTGAGCTCCAGCACTGGGGTGGCAGTTTGAAAGGCATCAGTGGCACACAGGGAAGAATAGAAGTGTCTGGCATCAAGGCGAGACCTGGGGGACCGCTTCCTCCCAGACAGGCAGGCAGAGGCCATTGTTCCTTTTCTGAACCCTCCCCTCATAGTCACAGAGCTGTCAGGTGCCATATCTGAGACTCCATCAACTTGGCTAACACCCTCCTGCCTGGGAGTTTCCCTGAGGCTCCACCCCACCCAACTTATGGGCTCACCCAAGCTGTTAACAGTGGCTTTTCCATATGAATGGCTGGTCTTGGCTTCTGCTTCACAACTTCCTAAATTCTCTCAAACAAGCCACAGCCAGCCTCAACAAGCCCCCAGCCACTGCACCTCTGACTAGATGGTCACAGGCCCAGCAGCAGCCGGCCTAGGTTCACAGCTTGGCTTCAACTCAGAACCTCCAAGCCCAGCACAAGTAGCAGCCACCTGCAGATTGCTTTGTAGTTCATGCAAGGTGGCCCCTGGCAGAACACAGGTGGGGCTGACCTTGACCTGCCCCACTTAGGAAACATGGCCTGCACACCCAGTGGACAGCCACATACCACAATGGGGCACCACCACCCTGCCCCTGCACAGCTGATTCTCCATGGAGGGCATAGGTCGGTGGTCAGTTGTCACAGCCGGTCCTTGCAGCTGACTGGCCTGGAGAAATCCCTCCCACTGCCCTGCAAACAGCAATCAAGGCTCAACTACAAGGGGAGAGGGTACACAGCCCACACAGTGGGCGCACCTTGAGTACCCACCTTGGGTGATAGGAGAGGCTGTGCCACTGGACCCTACAGGACACCTATGACATTAGGCCACACTACCAAGACAGGGAGTCACAGCAGCTCTACCTAATACATAAAAACAAACACAGGGAGACTATCAAAATGAGGAGACAAAGAACCATGGCCTAAAGGAAAGAAAAGATTAAAACGCTAGAAAAAGAGCTAAACAAAATGGAGATAAGCAATCACTCAGATGCAGAGTTCAAAACACTGGTTATAAGGATGCTCAAGGAACTTAGTGAGGACCTTAACAACATAAAACAAATCCAGTCAGAAATGAAGGACACACTAATTGAAATTAAGAAAAATTTACAGGAAATCAACAACAGAGTAGATGAAGCTAAGATTCGAATCAATGACTGGAAACATAAGGAAGCGAAAAAACAACTAATCAGAACAAGAAGAAAAAATAATTTTTAAAAAAATGAAGATAATATAAGCAGCCTCTAGGACAACTTCATGAGGTCCAACATTTGCATCATAGGGGTGCCAGAAGGAAAAGAGAAAGAGTGAGAAATTGGAAATCTATGTGAAAAAATAATGAAAGAAAACTTCCCTAATTTGCTGCAGGAAAAGCCATGCCAAGTCCAGGCAGCAGAGTCCCAAACAAGAAGGACACAAGGAGACCCACTCCACGACACATCATAATTAAAATGCCAAATGTGCGCTGGCTGATGTGGCTCAGTGGATTGAGTACCAGCCTGTGAACTGAAAGGTCCCCGGTTTCATTCCCTGTCAGGGCACATGCCTGAGTTGTGGGCCTGTGAGAGGCAACTGATAGATGTTTCTCTGTGTTTCCCTCCCTTCCCATCTCTCTGAAAATAAAAAAAATCTTTTTTTTTAAAGAAAGCCAAAGGTTAAAGATAAAGGGAGACTCTTAAAAGCAGCAGAAAAAAGTAGTTGGTTACCCACAAGGGAGTTCCCATAAGACCATCAGCTGATTTCTCAAAAGAAATTTTGCAGGCTAGAAGGAATTGGCAAGAAAATTCAAAGTCATGAAATTCAGGGACCTACAGCCAAGATTGCTCTACCCAGCAAAGCTATCATTTAGAATCAAAGGGCAGATAAAGAGCTTCCCAGACAAGAAAAAATTAAAGGAGTTCACCATCATCAAACCATTACTATATGAAATGTTAAAAGGACTTATTTAAGAAAAAGATCAAAACTACAAACAATAGCCCTGACTGGTGTAGCTCAGTGGATTGAGCGCGGGCTGGAAATCAGATGGTCCCGGTTCGATTCCCAGTCAGGGCACATGCCTGGGTTGCGGGCCAGGTCCCTTGTGAGGGCCATGTGAGAGGCAACCATACACTGCTGTTTCTCTCCTTCTCTGTCTCCCTCCCTTCTCCTCTCTCTAAAAATAAATAAATAAAATCTTTAAAAAAAAAAACTATAAACAATAAAATGGCAATAAATACATACCAACAATTGAATCTAAAAAACAAACTAAGCAAACAAGAACAGAGACAGAATCATGGATAGAGAGCATTTTGATGGTTACCAGATGGGAGGGGGTTGTGGGGGAAGGGGTGAAGGGGTGAGGGGATTACGAAGTACAATTTGGTAGTTACAGAACAGCCATGGGGATGTCAAGTACAGTATAGGAAATGGAGTAGCCAAAGAACTTATATCATGACCAATGGACATGAACAAAGGTGTGGGAACTTCTAAGGGTGTGGGGGCGCTGGGTGGAAGGGGGCAAAAAGGGAAAAATTGGGACAACTGTAATAGCATAATCAATAAAATGTAACTTAAAAAATAAAAGCATGGAGATTCACATTTAAACAAAAAAAGAAAAAGAAAAGCATTATGGGGAGAAATTTAAATACCCCACAAATATTTGAGAACACCACCTGAACTGTGATAAATTCAATGAAACTAGTGGATTAGAAGCAGTTACTATTGTTACTTCAGAAAATTCATATGGGATTTAGTCGCTCAATTCAACGAAGTAGAAGAGGGTCTCTCAAACTCAGCATTGATATTTGGGCGGGATGACTCTTCATTGTGGGGAACTACCCTGCTCATTTCAGGATATTTAGCAGCATTTCTGGCCTCTACCCACTAGATAGCAGTAGTGCTCCCCCTTGGTTATGAGACCCCCAAATGTCTCCAGACTTTGCTAAATGTCCCATGGGGCAAAATTACTCAAGATAAGAACCAACTGGGAGGAGCGAGCCTCAGTGCTCATCCTTACTAGCCAGTGAGTTCCAAAAAGCAAACTGACTCCAGTTAGAAACGTTTCACCAAGTAGAGTACATGACTCAGGGTAAAGTTATGAACCGAGTTTTCCACTCATCTTTTGAAATATTAGTATCTAAAGGGAAAAGGCAACACACCCAAAACAGAAGCATACCATTTTCATGCCTTATTCTTGCTGGCAGTCTTTAAAGTTCCTAAGTCACAGACTCAGCCAGAGAAAACATCACCATATGAGAAAGTGAGTACACTTGGCCCTCAGCCAACTCTCTTGCTGCTGGGTGTGGTTCTTCTTTCGTGCTGGTGAGGAAGTACTTTTCTGTATTCTATTTTCTCTTAAGGTAGGAGGAGTATGATGGTAGATACACAAATTTTTAAGGCTTTTTTTTTTATTTTATTTATCTAATAAATAGAGGAGACAGAGGAGAAGGGAGGGAGAAAAAGAGGAGAGAAACATCAATGTGTGGTTGCCTCTCACACGTCCCCAACTAGGGACCTGGCCTGCAACCCAGGCATGTGCCCTGACTGGGAATGGAACCAGCGACCTTTTGGTTCCCAGGCCCACGTTCAATCCACTGAGCTACACCAGCCAGGGAAAATTTTTAAGGCTTTTTCAGTGGAAACACTACTTAAACCCAACCAAACAGAATACTGGTGGAAATGTACATCCTACTTAAAGGGCTTTAGAAGAAGCTTCTTCTCAATTCATCTGTTGCAGAAAATCTTCGTATTTTAGCACAGAATGCTAAACAAAACCACATTTTCTTTGCCAGTTAAGAATGTTGAAAGCCCTGTCTGGTGTGGTTCAGTGGATTGAGTGCCAGCCTGCAAACCAAAGGGTCACTGGTTTGATTCCCAGTCAGGGTTCCTGACAGTGTTTCAGACCAGGTCCCCAGTAGGGGGCGCGCAAGAGGCAATCACACATTGAAGTTTCTTTCCCTCTCTTTCTCCCTCCCTTCCCCTCAAAAAATAAATCTTTTTTACAAAAACAATACTGAAATACAATTAAAAAATTAATAAAGAATTTTGCTGTGCTCCATAATTTATGAAGATCAATTATGACTGAATAGTATTGAAGATTCAGAAACGTAGAGACCCAGCTGAGTCTAAAAAGGATGCCAGGTTATACATACTAGAGGAAAAGTATCTTTTCCATAGAATGAGTTCAATATTCATATTATCTGACTCGTCCCTAAAAATAAGACCACCACCAAAATCATTCTCATTACCTGAAGGTTTTAATTATGTGCTCCAGTTTAACCAGGCTTTCTTAATTGGCAATATTTACTAGCCTTAGAGTCCTTATTATTTCAAGGCACAGGAAGAGTTAAGCTAACCCTATGCTTACCTGCCTACCAAACCAGTAGAGCCTGTTTCCTGATTTGTAATAGTCTTTGACTGTGAAATATCTCTCACATGTTCTAATAATCAACATGCATGCCAATAAAAACAATTTTTTAGAGATTTGCAATGAAGAGCATCGACTTCTAATACAAATATTGATATTACAAATTGTACTTGCTGTATAATAAACAAATTCAAACTTAAGCAACCACCTATAGGGAAATTAGGTTATAAATTCGTATGAAAGTAGATTTGGATTTTTTTTTTTAAATGTTGTCTGGCTACTCAATGATTCAAATCAGATTCTGTGGGTGCGTCCCAAGTACTAGCAGGTTTTAAAAACCCCAGGTTATTCTAATGTGCGGCAGTGCTGAGGACTGCAACACCACAGCAACTAAATGACTTTTCTTTTAAATAAGAACTTTCCTCTCTTTTCCCCATTGACAAATTTTTTTTTTTTTTTTTGAGAATATGCTCCTGAAATGTCAAAGACAACTTGGGAAAATGTTTTAAAATTGAGACTAACTTTAACATGTAGTTGTGTTATTTGAACTCAATTTGAAACACAAGGCTACAGAAACTTCAACAGGCACACCTAGTATTATAGGTAAATTCTAAACCAGTTCTTACACAAGTTCACACAAGCTAGGGTTACGTAAGTTACTTCATAGGAAACTTAAAAGAATATGTGACTCTCCCCCAAAATAAATACATAATATTGTATGTGACCAAACTGTTAATAATGACCACTGGGGAACTGGGGAGGTAGAATAAATTTTGTATTTCTTGCTTCTTACAATTCTCTATTACTTAATTTTAAATACTTTGTGTGACTATATCCTTTATTCTATGGTTTAGAAATCATAAAAACGAAAAATGCATGCATTGCACCAATTTTTTAAAAGCCTAAACAAGTCCTATTTAGTAAAACTAAGAAAATTATGCTAGCACACGTCATCATATTTGCCCTGTATTCTTATTTTTCTTAATTTCACGTTTACTCCAATGAGATAACCCATAGCTAATAAAACAACGTGCTGTCCCAGTGTAATGGCTTCATTACGTAGATAACTTTTCATCCAAGGGTTTCCTTTGGTTAAAGCGGCAACAACAGCGATTTCTAGACCACAATACAAGCTAGTTTCTATGGGGTTGAAAAAAGTTCTGATTTTAGGATGTCAGTACATTGCAATGCTCAGTAACTGCCGCGGATTAAAACTACGTAGGTTTTGCTTCTCCAAAAACAGGCCAAAAAGTGAAATCACGTTTTTGGTCCGTTAGTTCTTTCCTCCCTTTCACAAAACATTCCACCCAACTCCGTAATTAAATTTGAGGGCTGGGACTTATTTACTAAAAGATTCTTCAAACGACGCTATTTTCTTTTCTTGCTTTTGGATTTCGCGAGTAAAACTACTGGCAATTTCAACAGTATGCACGCTAAACAAGGATAAAGCCAGGTAAATGACAAAAGTACCCGTGAATTCATGGTGACTCTATATTTGTTTTTTATTTAACACCTCTACTATTTTTTTCTCTTCGGGAAGGCCAAAGAACAGCGTACAGTGCCAAACGTACTAAAATAACTTCCTAAAAAATAATTTAGGCCACATTCTTTTTACCACCTCTACGGAGATTAAGTGTGCGTTGAAAATCAACTTTCCTAACACTTCTTGTCCGTGTCTCAAGGTCGTTAGGATAAAAAAACAAAGTATCCAATTCTCAAACGCCTCGCAGCCCTCCAAGCTCTTCCTAAAAAGCTGAACAGTAATAAAGCATCTGCCTTCCCGCTCTCTCCGCCCGTTAACAAGACAAGAGGTACCCGCCCAAGGGTCGCGGTCCCCAAGCGTGAGAGGCGCCCAGGCAAAAAAAGGACCGCAGCCCCAGAGCGCCGGGCTCTGCCCGAGCGCAGCAGGAGCCCCTAGACGGCGCCCCCGTGACCACCGGCCCCCGGGGCCGCCCCAGAGAGTGCGGGGGCGCCAGACCTGCAGCAACAGCCCAGAGGAGTGAGCACTAGCGGCCTTCCCCGGGCGCAGGGCCCGACCCCCAAAGGTGGCCGTTCCCAACAGGGGGCCGAGCAGGGCGCAGCCCGCGTCCGACCGACCGGGGCCTGCGAGCAGCCCCCAGCCCCGCTTTCGCGGGCCGAAGGACCCCGGTGAGGGGCGTACGGTTCCAGCCCCGGGACAAGGAGGGACGGCAGTGCGAACGGGCGGCCTCCTCCAAGCTCTAGCAGGGAGGGCAGCGGGGCTGGCCACTGAGCGGGCTCGGGGGGAATTAGGCGCCTCACCTGCTCCTCCCGAGGCTGCCGCTACCGCTCGCTGGGGAGAAAACATGGAGCCTCAGTTTTCAGCAGAAACAGCAGGGGCTCAGAGTGGGGAAGGCTTGGGCGGGAACGAACCAGGCCCTGGAGGCGAGAAACGGGCGGGGCCTGGGCAGTGGCAGAAACTGGGGAGGAGGGGCGCGCGGAACCGCGGGGGAGCGAGCGCAGGGCGGATGGGCGAGGCCCGACGCGAGGCCGGAGCGGGAAGGCGCACGCGGCCGAATCCCGCCACCGCCGACGTGTGTGCGCGTGCGCAGGGGCGCGAGGCGCGCCGCCGTCTACCTGGGACTGCGCACTGGGGACGACGGTCCGTTAGGAGTGATAGCCCTGTGCGCTCTGCGTCCCTTCCAGCTCTCCCGGTTCTGCGGACTCATCCCGGGAGGGAAGGAAGCAGAAGAGAAGGATGGGGCTTCTCGCGGCTCTTCGACAACTGAACTACAGTTCCCAGCAGGCCTTGCCAGGAGGTGAGGGCCGACCCGGGCCGCAGCCCTACTGGGCCGGAGCCCCACAGCGAGTCACTGCGGGACCGAGACCTTGAAATAACCGACTTCGAACAGCTATCGAACTCCCACCCGCCGCGTTTGAGACGGTGTTGGTGCTTAACGCTGGCCAGGTCTACAGGTGGGCGGCACCGGTTTTTTAACGATTTTGACTTCACAAGGAGAGGAGGCTGTGACTTCATCACCCCATATTCCCGTCCCTGGCCAAGCCTGCTAGTGGTGCACTGTCACCACTCTGAACAGCTAACGTAAGGACTTCCAGCGAAACCCCTCCCACCGGCTTTCTCCACCCTAAGCCATGGCCATCTTTTGTTAGCCTCAGGTTTGCAGGAGCTTTTTTGAAGCTGCTTTTGCAAGCTCATTCTTAAACTGAATGGTAGATCAATACAAGAATTTCCGAAATTGCTTTTATTCACACTTCACATGTGACTGAGAAAATAGCAGTTGCCACGATTGAATGGTGGTGTTATTTTGGATTGATTGGGGTAGGGGCAGTTCTCTTGGGGGTAAGTATCTGGTGGAGCTTATGGGAGGCTGAAGCATCCCTCATACCACCACCACCACCTCTTGGCATTACCACTGCCTCATTCATTTGACAAATTATTCACTTTCTTCTGCCTCTGCCTGAACTATTATAACCTACCTAGAACCTCCTTTCAGCTACCTCTAGGCCTTGCCAAGCCCTTAAGCTATTTGTAACAGCTGGTGGTTAGGTCAGAAGTGAAATCTTACCTAAGAAGTCCTGTGTTATTTTTCCCCTGTCCTGTCTAATTCTCCCCAAACTCAAGCTTATTTGAATACCCTCATTCAGGTTCTAGATTGAAGAATCTAGATCTGGTGTAGGCCTCTGGGAAGCAACAAACTAGACGTGAACATCAGGGCAAGTGGTTACTTGGGTTTCATACTGGGTGCAGAAGACAGGGCCTACAAGATGTGTCACAAATCTAGGACATTATTTGGTAGCCTCAGAGAGAGGGGCTAAAGGCCAATGACTTGTCAGAATTGTAACACACAGTGTAAGAATATAAAATTGCACACACCCCAGCATTTTCCCTTTCCCTGTCCATGTCCAAAAGACTTGTTTTCTTTTTTGTTTATCTCTTCCCACTAGAATGTAAGTTCCAAACAGACAGGAATTATCTGTTTTCATTCACTACTACATCCCCAGTGCCTCAACAGTGCCAGGCAGACAGTAAAAACTCAAATATTTTTTAAACGGATGAATAAAGAACGGATGTTACAACTAACACTGCTCACTCACTTTCTTGTTCCTTAAATATTAAATATCTACTTTTGCACTTGAACAAATACTCTATTCTATTTTAAGGACTACCAACAGATATCCATGGAAATCCATCCTGTCAGGAAGTGACCAGCAAATACTGATGTGACACCCATCCCAATATAACATAATCAAGGAGAGTGTTAGCCACTACCAGCCTTTTCCATGCCTTGTGGAAGTCCTGGGCATTTGAAATCACACGGTACAAATTATAGGTAGACTTTAATGAGGAACCTGTTTTGTTGTTATTGCTGCTGTTTCCTTCTCAACTTGCCAGGGTCATAAAAACAGTGGACATTCAGCCCTCGCTGCCATAGCTCAGTGGATTGAGCGCAGGCTGGGAACCAGGGGGTCGCCAGTTCGATTCCCAGTCAGGGCACATGCCTGGGTTGCAGGCCAGGTCCCCAGTGAGGGTCATGTGAGAGGTAACCATACATTGCTGTTTCTCTCCCTCTCTTTCTCCCTCCCTTACCCTCTCTCTAAAAATAAAGAAAATCTTTAAAAAAAAAACAGTGGACATTCAAAATAGTAAATATGGTAACACTGATTATAGCCTGCCTTCAGCCCTCTCACCCTGAATTGAGTCACGATATGACCAGAGGCTGAGCTTCGCTTAAGTCGGTGCCATGTCGACATGTTTGGATGGTTAAGGCCAGTGGCTTTAAATTCTGACCCTGATGCTCAGCAGCTGCCCAAACTTGAGTGAGATACTTAACTTTTTGGAACTCATTTCATCATCTGTCAAATGATTTGACTACTCACAGAGTTGTAAATTAAATGAGATATGTTTGGTAATTAAGACCGATGCATGGTTAGTGCTCAAAAATTGGTTATCCTCATGCATTCTGAGAAAGCCAAACACAGTCATTACTATTGGGGATACTCAAGTATTTTTATGAAGCACAAAAATAGCAAAATTGTTTTCCGCAATTACATCTGCTGTGACTCAGGTTACAAAGCTTTAAAAATAGGGCATTTGTTACGTACCGAGCACAGTGCTGGACAGTAATGCCGCAGCAATGCATAGAACACATGCCTGTCCTGCAGAGACTCACAGTCTCGTGGGGTAAACGGCCAAGTCAATCACTCACCGTGACTCTGGCCCGGCACAGTTCAGCCTTCTCTCCTACCGCTCACTTGCAAAATCCATGTTTAAGCAATAGTATGGGCACTCAGAAGGGACAGACTGGACTGCTGGCCTCCCGAGGTGTTACTTAAATACAAATCTTACTTTGTCATGTAAGAAAATGAGGTAATGACTTGGTGTCCTAGTTTATAAAAAGAAAATAGTCAACTCCAACTCACAGGGTGTTATAAAGTTGAATATCAGTCCCTCAACGTGGTAACACAGTAAAAGCTCACGACCTGTCAGCTGCTTCATTATTGTTATTTCAGCCAACGGAAGAGGTTTCTAACACTTCAGAAGGACACCAGGAAATATCCCTAGAATTTACTCTTAAAGAAGCAAGATTAACTAATGATGCGTATACCACACTATCGTTTGTATTAAAAGGGGCGGGTGAAAAAAAAGGGTGGATAAAGATATAGATTTGCTTTCTGCACCTTGCATTTACCACAAAAAGCCCCGAACAGTTGTTATCTATGTGAATATAGAGGGACGGACCAGTGGGTGAGAGGGGTTAGTATAGAAGAAACTTTATAATATACTGTATATGATTTTGAAAAATGTGTGTGTATGAACACATATATGATGTTAATATGCATATATATTTTGAAATATCTTTTTTTATTCAAATATCATTTTGATCACTTAAAGATTGGTCTTCAAACATTATAGCCAATGATGCCACGCTTGCCTATGAGCTCGCCGACGTAAAACCACATCCACACCTCAGTGGCCACCAAACCATTCAGCAGAGCTTTCTTAACTGCAAGTTGTTTATGCTACCAGTTTGAGCACTACTGACTATTTTTTCAAGGTCTAAACAGCTGTTGGGATCTCAGTAGGGGCTGGAGGAATCAGCTCAACCTTGGCACAGTGCCAAAATGTGGCCAATAAAGGTTTTAAGTAAGTCACAGTATTTACCAGTGCTGGGGCCTTCTCTGTGAGGTTACAGACACATTGGGCCATGGGTACAGGATGGAAATTCTGTGGGCCTAACGGTCAGCTGAATGTCAGACAGATGGGGTTTGGCTGTTCAAACAGCCTGAGATTGGACCCACACTGGATAGCTGAGGTTTCTTTTTTTCTTTTTCTTTCTTTTTTTAGATTTTATTTATTTATATTTAGAGAGGGGAAGGGAGGGAGAAAGAGAGGGAGAGGAACATTGATGTGCAAGAGATACATGGATCGGTTGCCTTTTGCACACCCCCAGCTGGGGGCCTGGCCCCGCAACCCAGGCATGTGCCCTGACTGGGAATCGAACCTGCGACCTTTTGGTTCGCAGGCCAACTCTCAATCCACTGAGCCACACCAACCAGGGCTCTATTTTTAAAATGTTTAATTAAAATACATAATACTTTGTAAAAGTCAAGAAAAATATGGGGTAAGAAGATGGCCTAGAAGCTAAAATGAAGTGGGAAATTAACTGTGTAAATACCAATCCCAATAAGGACAGGGCTAAGGAAGAAGAGGCCCAGCCCAGTGCCTCAGCACTAAAAACTGCTCAATATCCTTGGCTGGTGTGGCTCAGTGGATTGTGAACCAAAAGGTTGCTGGTTTGATTCCTGGTCAGGCCAGGTTAGGGGCATACAAGAAGCAGTCCATGGTTTCTCTCACATATCGATGTTTTTCTTCTCGTTTTCCTTCCTTCACACAATAAATAAATAAATAAATAAATATATATATTTTTTAATTGTTCAATAGAAGCCTTGAGCAGTGGCTCCACTCCTGGGAGCACTTTAAAAATCTCATAGGGGCCCTTGCTGGCCTGAAAACTACCACTGAATCCTCATTAGCCTGAAGACAAAGCCTCAGTTCTTCAGTTCTATAATTCTGCTTCTCCAAACTCTGGCCCCGACACACTTCCTCATTTTATCTCCCTTTTGTCCCAGTTGAAGCCCTTGGCTCTAGCCAACCTGGGTTAACCACACCCAAAACACCTTACACACAGACACATTTCTGAGCCTCCAGCCACCACAGGTGGCCTCAGTGTTGCAAACACTAAGGCAGCTGTGGAGGGTGTGGAGGGAAGGAGCAAGAGGAGGTCAAACATGGGCTCCTTCAGCCAGCACTGAAATGCACCATAGGCTGGGCTGGGAGGAAGGGGTGCATTTTTATGATTGGTCTGCTCGGAAGGTCTTACTGTGTATTTGCTTCACTACATTCTCCCCCTGCCTTCAATGACCTCTTTTTTTTTTTCTTTTTTTTTTTTTACAGTTTTTGAACTTGTCGAATTTTTTTTTAAGATTTTATTTTATTTTATTATATTTTTTTTTAGAGAGAGGGGGAAGGGAGGGAGACAGAGAGGGAGAGAAACAGCAATGTATGGTTGCCTCTCACATGGCCCTCACTGGGGACCTGGCCCGCAACCCAGGCATGTGCCCTGACCTCGAACCGGGACCCTTTGGTTCCCAGCCGGCGCTCAATCGACTGAGCTACACCAGCCAGGGCCTTCAATGACCTCTTCACCACTCCGAACTCCCATCTTTGGGCATCTTCGTAAAACCTCCCAAAGCCACTATAACTTCACAGTGATACCCTACCCTCGGAAATTCACACAATTCACTTGCCATCTAATTATAGCATTAGAGGTTTGTGTTGTTTGGGATTGTTTTTGGTTGCTATGTAATTTGTATTTTTTAACATCATGTGAATATGTGCTAAGCCTCAACTAGTTTGTAAGCTCATTGAGGACCAGATAAACATTTTTTGGATACCTCCAGATTTTCCAGCATAGTGTCACACACACAGCAGGTCATTAGTAAACATCAGTGGACTAAATCACATATACAAATAACATCCCAAACAAGAGTCGGTCTCGCTTACTGGGAAGTTTACTGGTAAAACAAGAGAGAGCAGGAAGGAGAGGTAGCTTTGAGATTTGGACCTAGCACAAAGATCTCATATAAAAATCTGGAGGGTCTGAAAAGACCACCCAAACCACATCGATGTCTTGAATTTTAGCTCCTTTTCTCTGCTTCTAGATATCATGGAAATGGGTTTCCTTTCCAGCCAGGGTCTCCAGATTCCAGCAGTTGCTGTCAGGGTTAAGGACTAGCATCATTCACTTCCTTACCCAGCATCTACTAACATAATTTTTTTAATTTGTGCATTTATCAGAATGGGCTTAGTCATCTGTTTGGCTTGTATTTCCCCTCGGCATCTAAGGTACAGACTGCTGCATTATCAACCGATGCGGTGCCAGAGTAAGATATTTGCCACAAAGTTATTTTGGGCAATATCCTTCTGTGCCTCTTTTCAGAGTGTTGCAATAGCCAAGAGTTTTTGTCCTGCATGGGCTTTACCTGACCTTAAAAACTGTCAAGGGCAGATGGAGACCACTGTCTGTTCTAGAAGATTTCTACTGGTCAGATTGCTTTTCCTTTCCGTGGCTGCTGGCTGACTACCTCACCCTTCATGAGGCAGCATCTTTACAGGATCTGCTGATCCAGCAATTGCCCTTTGGATCATCAATTGTGGCTTTAGCAATAACAAATACTACTGCCTTGATTTTTATTATTTCCAGTCTCTTCCCCTTTGTAAAAGAATTATGCACATTTCAAATATTTTGACCAAATGTAGGGAGAAGGCTTTGAATTTTGCAAACCAACCCAAGACAAGCCAAAAAAATAAAATAAAATAAGCTAGATATTTGGTTTCAAATACATTTTCTGATAAGGACAACTTTTAGGCTATGAATAAAATTCAATCATGAACTTTGTGCCTTATTCTCAATTTTTAGTACCTCATTTTACCATCCCCCCCCCCCCCAAGCATAGCCAGGATGTTATCTCCTGGCTCTCCTTTTTTCAGAAGTCAGGTTTTCACCCTCCGAAATTTGTCTTCTCTACTTGATCACCTATTCCGCAGGAAAGGTCGACCTTAAGATCCAAGGTGGACCAGACACCTCTTTGGGAACAGCAGTAATGAGATACGAATTTGAAGCAGGTTTTGCGACTGCAATGCAATGTGATTGGAATGAGTAATAGTTTCTCAGTCTGCCCAGCATCCTTTTCCACCTACCAAGTGGGAGACCGTGCCATCTCTGCCTCATGGTTATAAGATATTATGACATATCCAGAAAAATTCATAAAGTACCTGGCGGAGTGGGCCTACTCCATACTGTGGTTTTCACTTTTCATTGGAGTCACAGGTGGGAACCCATCGAACAAAAGACAACGGCTCTGGAATTGAGGGGAAAGATGTTCTCCACCTAATTGAAAGCAAAAAGAAACGTCTATCGTTAAAACACGTAATCTACCAACCCTAAAAACATTCATACTTCTGAACGAACCCTAATCCGCAGGACCCCCTCCCACTTCGGTCGCAGTGGCGGGCGGGGATTGATGCCTGGCCACGCCCCTTGCGCCGGCTTCTGGAGGGGCGCGGCGGGAAGCCAGTTTTGCCCCTCCTTCCCTGCGGGAACGCGGAGGGACTGTTTTTGCGCCTGCGTCCTGCGTCGCTGGTCGCCTTCACGCGGCCGCCGCCCGCCCCCGCCGCCCCCCCCCAGGGCCCTTTGTGCGCCTGCGTGCTCTCGCTCCCGCCCTCTCGCCGTCCTCGGCTGAGTCAGTCAGTCTGTCGGAGTCTGTCCTCGGAACAGGAGGAGCGAAGCGATTTCGAAGAGACCCGTCCTATTACTTTCTTTCCCCTCCCTCTCTCCCGCCCCACATCTCTCTTCACCCCTCTTTCGCCCTTGCGCAGCCATGGCGGAGCTGTCGGCGGCCACTCAGTCCCCGTCGGTCTCCTCGTCGTCCTCCGGAGCCGAGCCCTCCGCACCCGGCAGCGGGAGCCCGGGATCCTGCCCCGCCCTGGGGGCGAAGAGCTGCGGCGGCTCCTGTGCGGGTGAGGCGCGCCGGGGGGCCTGCCCTCTAGTAGGGGCGTGGGGAGGGGTCAAGGGGAAGGCAGATCACTCTCCCTTCTGGAGGCTGCAGCCCCGGGGACGGACGTCTGGAAACGGGCTAAGGGGGAGGGGAGCAGAAGGTCGTTCAGGCGGTGAGGAAATAACGGGGTGTGAAGAAAACAGGTTAGGGGCGGGGAGATATCCTAGAGAGTGGGCGTTAACACCAAGACCAGTTGGGGAAAAACGCCAGATCGGGGGAGCGGTCCACCTAACCGGGGTGATTTAGGAGGAGGATTAGAGAGATTGAGAGGATTGGGCAGGTTGGTCTTAGGAGAAATGATTGGTTACGATTTTAAGGGGATGGTGGTGAAAGGGTTGCATTGCAGGTTTGCACACAGGTGTTGACATAATCAGACATTCATGGTGGTCGTCCAAAAATTTTTTTGGGTTGCCCGTGGGGAGGACGAGGACGTTTAGTGGGAACATTGGAGCCGTTTTCTATACCGTTTTTATCTGCCTTTAGTCCTCTGTAGCTAGACTCCCGAAATGCCCAGTTTTTCTGAGGCTGCGAGGTAGGAGGCGGCGTGATGAGAATAGCTCAGAGAAGATTTGGGAGGGAGCTGCTGATGGTCCAAGATGGATCCGTGACTGCATCTGCAACGCAGCCTGCTCTTCCCTGGCGCGGCATGGGGGTGGGGACGTGCAATCCGTCGCTTATATTCTAGAAGATAATAAACAAGAGTCAGGCCCAGCCATCACCATATTTTGATTTCACGCTCTCTGTGGGCTGCTATTGATCGCAGTATAACAAAAGGGGGTGTTTACCGCAGATGGGGGGAGGGGGAGGTAGTCAGACAAAGCAGGGGCTGGGGGGAACCCCCTTTTTCCCTCTCTGTGAAAGACGAGGAGGGAAACTGCAGGCCGCTTTTAGTTTCCATTGTATACGCGTCTGCCCGTTGGTGGGAGCTGGCTGGCAAGCTCCCCCGGGCGGAGATCTGCAGTGCAGATGCCTTCTCGAGGAGAAAAAAATGCACCCTGAGCAGGTGGTGGTTTTTAAAGGAACTCAGTCTTCGAAGGAAAAAAAAAAAGGATTTTTGTGAAAGGAAGGGCCATAATCTTGGGAGAGTACAGATAATGTTGCTCTCTATTCGGTTACCTTAAGAGATTTTTAAATGCTTCGTTGTCTCCTGTGCCAGAATCTTGGGTTGATTGTTATGAAGAACTTAAAATTTCTGATATTAGCTTTAAATATATTCTCTGCGTGTTTTCTGAACGGTGGGTTTCCCACGTAAGAACTTTGGTACCCAGATGGGTTTTCCAATGTGGTTATGGCCATTTCAGTAGAAACAGGAGCAGAGAAAGCTTCTCTAAGGTCAAGACTAGCTGTCCAGATAAAGGCATGAGGCAGCAAATTCAGAACCCTTGTTCTCTTCAAACCACCGGTGTTTCTCCTTCAGATTTTTGTGCTCTGGGCAAAGGTCCAGGTGAACAGCAGCTGCTCTATAACTTAGCAACTTGGTGTTTTAGCTTTAATCACTTGTCATTGCTTACTGTTCAGTTGTTGGTCCTCTTGTGCATAATCTGGATTTTTCTTGATCTGCAAATTTTTATTCACCTGAAAAATAAACTAGATAGATTCCCTACCTTAAACTCCTGTCCATTGAAAATATGTATTAATATTGTCGAAAAATTATCAATAACATTTTGGTGGGCCCAATGTAAGATCCTCATTTGTCCCGTCACTACTTCAGTTTAGCTTAAGTCATTGTCATGTATAGTCGTCATTTCACTGCAGAAGCTCTTATCCCTTGAAAAATGTTTTCTGAATCCCTCAAAGCAAATGTCTCAGGCTTCTGCACCATGAAAATAAGATGGACTTTGTTATTCCGAAATTTAACACATTTAAAATGGATGCTAAGAAAAATCCCCCTTGCTTGTTTAAAAAATCTCTCTGTGTTGATGTCAGCCTTCAGCTTCACGTATTTCTCCAAGCGGGTGACAATTTTACAAATATTTACCCTGGCTGGTTTGGCTCAGTGGATTGAGTGCTGGACTGCAAAGCAAAGGGTCACTGGTTCGATTCCCATTAGGGGCAGCACATGCCTGGGTTGTGGGCCAGTTCCCCAATGGGGAGTGCACAGGAGGCAACCACATATCGATGTTTCTCCCCCTTTCTTTCTCCCTCCCTTTCCCTCTCTCTAAAATTAAATAAATAAAATTTTTAAAAAAAATTAGTTTCTACCTAAAGGTGGAGAATGAGTGACAGTACTCTTTGGTCCAGCTGGCAGTGTTGTATGCTTGGAGAAGGAGGTCAGGGGCCAGGATTGGCTTCCCAGATTTCTGTCTCTAAAGGAAACTGAAGACTTCAAGGCAGAAATTTGAGGTTAAGGTAAAAGAGACTTAAATATTTAGTGTTTGTTCTTTTTGGGGTGAAAGTTGCCTTTATCAGACCCTCAAGTATAGATACATGTCTGTTGTCTAAATTTTAAGAGTGTTTTAGTTTACTCTGTAAGACTAACAAAGACTTCTTGCTGGAGACTTCTTTATTGTTGCTACGAAAATCATGTTGCAAAAATAAATCTGTATTTCTTGTATCTGTTCTTGGAAATTAGCTCAAAGCAAAAGCAGCTTGGACAATTTTTTTTTTTTTTTTTATGCTTTAAATAATTCTTTCATCACTCATGAAATTTAGTTGTTATGTATACTTTTTTTTAATCCTCACCCAAGGACATGTTTATTGATTTTAGGAAGAGGGGAAGGGAGGGAGGAAGAGAGGGAGAGAAACATGATGTGAAAGAGAAACATCGATTGGTTCCCTCTCATTCCTGCCCCCACCAGAACTGAACCCTCAGCCTAGGTATGTGCCCTGCCCGGGAAGCAAACCCGCAACCTTTTGATTTACTGGGTGATGCTCCAGCCAGCTGAGCCACACTGGTCACGGCATTGTTCTGTATACTCTTTATGGCTTCATTTTCACACTTTGTTCTAACAAAATCACATGTATGTAATTTGTATTTGTAGTCTTAACTAAAAAGGAGTCTGACCACCTGTTCCATGCTGACTTTATCTGTGTCTGTATCCGTGTCAGACCGTCAGTGGCACTGTGACATGTGGTAAACACCGGCTTGGGCCCCGGGGACATCTAGATTTGAGTTCCGACGCTTACTAATTGTGTGACCTAGCCCACACCCTGAGCCTCAGCAATGGGACCTGGCCACATTGGCCTTGCAACCTCAAATCCTAACCTTTATTGAATTATAGCACCTAATATTTGATGCATCTGTTTGCAGACTACAAACTTCTGCACATAGATACAAAATAAATTGTCAGCAAGAAATCATAACCATCTTCATAATAAAGGAAGGTCTTAATACTTTTTTCTTTCTACAAGTGAGTCCGTTGTTCCAGCTTTTGACCCTTCATGTTAATGTCTTAAAGCCACTGCCTCTTTCAGCTGCTGGTCTGTTAAAGAGGTGGTGGTTGAGGACAGGGAAAGCCAAGGTGTTTCTTACGTGGTTTGGCTTGACATTTATGTGCTTAAACACCATCTGCAGCATTCTGACCGTAGCAAGTGCAGTTATGATACAATATGAAACTCCCATCACTGGAAGCAAGAGTACGGGAGACATCAACAATGGTTATGTCAATGTAGTTTACAAATGCCTGTTGCTTTGGGTGATTTTTATTCCCCAGGAATAAAGGGTTTCTTATAATGCTGTTTTCTTTTAGGGTCAAATTCACACGTAATTTAACCACTTTGACCAAACAGACCAGTCTATGCATATTTGACAGGCATACCTTAACCAGAAATTGAAATCTCTAGGGGATTGTTTATTAAGTTATGGTATGAGCATCAGTGTTTTTATTTTTTATTATTTTAGAGATGGTCTTAAAACAAAATAAAACTAATATAATTGCTTTTTTGGTATTTTTTGGTGAGGAAATTACATATTCTTCCTGTTTAATCCTGTGTGTTTCACGCACTTGTAATTTAAGCTTGGTAGTGGAGGAACCGGTGGCACATCATTGGGGGGGAAAGGGAAAGTTGAGGTTTCCAGTTTTGTTTGCTCCAAGAAGTGGTTTGTTCTGTAGAAAGGTACTGCTCTTTAGACTACCCATAGTCCTAGAGTTGATTAACCATGCATATTCGTTGTGTGTATTTAGCTTATATTTTGTGATCAAACTTAGTTTATAGGGTATTGCTAATGATAAATTTATAATTGCCTAAACTGTACAGACTTGTGGCCGATATGTAAATTTCATAGTATAACTTTTTAAATAAAAATTTCCAAGTTGATGATTATGTTTATGTAATTAACTCATTCAGACATTGCCCAGGAAACAGACTTACCTATTCTTCTGTTTGTTGATAGTAGCTATTCTAGAATTATTTTGAATCATTGGGTATGTTATAGATGTTCTAGAAAAAGTGCGTATACTAAGTAAGTTTAGCCACCCTCAGTGTTGCTTGTGATTGCATCATTGAAGTCTTTTACTACACATCTGTGACTTACGTCAGACGTGCTACTCTGTGTTACTGCATTTCAGAGAGAATCCCTGTAAATGCTGTGTACGGTTTGCATTTGTATTTTACATTGTTGGGGAGCTTGTCAGCAGGTAGCCCACTCTTGTGGTCTTTTTAAATTTCAAAGAAATACTCTTTTTAAAAAAAGGTTTTAATTATTTTCAGAGAAAGGGAGGGAAGGAAAAAGAGAGGGAGAGAAACATCAATGTGCAAGAGAAACATCGGTCCATTGCCTGTCAAACGCCCCCAACTGGGGACCTGGCCTGCAACCCAGGCATGTGCCCTGACTGGGAGTTGAACCAATGACCTTCCGGTTGACAGGCCAGCACTCAATCTACTGAGCCACATCAGCCAGGGCTCAAAGAGGTATTCTTAATCTGTTATTAAATCTCAAGCATACATTAAATCTCTTTGTTAGGTGCTGTGGGAGATAGGAAGGTAACTAAAACACAGATCATCCCTCTAAAGGCAATATACAATAGCAGAAAGTCTTGGTTATGCTTATCTGCAGGTAGCCATACAAACCTCATTTTACAGATGGGAAATCAGATGCAGAAATGGAGTGATCTGCCCCAAGTTCTGTGGCTGTGATGCTAAGGGGTTGAGGTCCCAGTTCCATTCTTTCAGTTATACACACTGTCTCTCTGTAAGGTTTGAAACGTGGTTGAAATGGTTCGCTCACCCCTTAAGTTACCAGTTTTAACTTTGAGTTAATTTCTGGTTCCATGGTTTGTAAGCCAGGTGGTTTTTTGCTCCACTATTCTGCAGAAACTCCTCTTGTCAGGTTCCCCAGGTATTTTCCTCATTGTTAAACCCAGTGGTCACTTGCAGTCCTCATCTTAAATGCGCTTTCAGCAGCTTCTGGTAGCATTGATCAGTCCCTCCTCTTTGAGGTACGTTTGTCATTGAGACGTAACTCACATAACATAAAAAGCACCATTTAAAAGTGGCTTTTAGTGTATATACAAGGTTGGACAACCGTCATCACAATCTAATTCCGGAAAATTTTATCACCCCCAAAAAAGCCCTGTACCTGTTACCAGTCCCTCTCCATTCCTCCCCCCATCCCTGGGCATAAACACTAACCTACTTTCTGAGCCTATGGATTTCCTATTATTGGGATTTTATATTGCTAGTTTTTTATCTTCCCAACATCTAAAATTCACAGTGCTCCATTACTCACTTCTCAGAACTTTTCTCTACCTGTTTTCATTGGTTTCATTTATGACATCCATCTTGTGGTTCGAAGTACCATTGATGACTCCCAAATCTTCATCTTAGGCCTCCAAGTCTTAATAGCCATCTCAGGCTTACTATGTCTGAACTGAACTCCTGATCTTTCTTATAAATCACGTTCTCACAGTCTTCTCCATCTCAGCAAAAGGCCATTCTGTCCATCTTTTTTGCCCAAATCAAAAAGCTTGGAATCATCCTTAACTTTCCTTCATACAACTATCAGCAAATCCTACTCATTCTACCTTCAAAATATATCTAGTGCCTGACCAGTTTTCTCGCCTCCATTGCTACCACTCTAGACAACCAGGCTATTATAGCTCCTCCGGATTATTGCACTTGCCTCCTAACATCTCCACACTTTCTCCCTTGCCTCTCCCCAGTCTGTTCTCCGCGCAGCAGCTGGTGCAAATCTGTGAAAAATTTCAGTAGGATCATGTAACTCACAGCACGTGCTCCAGCGGCTTTCCACCACAGAGTGAATGCCAAAGTCCTTAGGGGGCATATGAAACCCCATGATATCTGGCCCCAGCCTCCTCCCTGATTACCCAGCTTCAGTCACACCGACCTCTTCTCCCGCGTGTCCTCACAGCTCTTCATTCTCCCTCCTCTTCTTTAGGTCTTTGGCCAGCTCATTTAGATTGTACAAGGGGAAAAAACTCCTTATAGGCCTCTCCTGCATTATTTTTCTTAACTACTTGTCATAATCTGTCTTACTATATTTGACTGACTTGTTATGTTTATTGTCTTCTATACCAGAATATAAGTTCCGTCAGAGTGGAGATTTTTGCTGTTTTACTCAGTTTTATCTCTAATGCCTGAACAGAGCCTGGCATGAAGCAGGCCCTTGGATATTTCTGAATCAGAGCAGAAACTTTACCATTTTTGTTCTGCAACTAAAACTGGTCCTTGTTTCATAATAGGTGTTCAATAAATGTTTATGGAATAAATGAATGGACAAAGAAACTCCAATCCCAGAAAAATTTTCTGGGATTGTATAAACTTTCACAGGGTTCGTGAACTACTATAAACTCCTGTCATTCAGACACCTTGGGTAAGGAACAGTCATATTATAAGCTTTACAAAAACTTACTCCTGCCTGGCTGGTGTAGCTCAGTGGATTGAGCGCGGGCTGGGAACCAGAGGGTCCCAGTTCGATTCCCAGTCAGGGCACGTGCCTGGGTTGCGGGCCAGGTCTCTGGTGAGGGCCATGTGGGGAGCAACCATACATTGCTGTTTTTCTCCCTCTCTGTCTCCCTCCCTTTCCCTCTCTCTAAAAATAAATAAAATAAATCTTAAAAAAAAAAACTTACTCCTGTGGAAACTGATATATCCATTTAGGTACTGAGGAGAGAGTTTTTATGTAACTCCATAAAACTATGTCTGTAATAAATATAACTTACATTTCAGTTTGGCTTCTTTCACTATTATCATTACTTGTGGACTGTAACCTGTTTTCCACTAACGGCATTACCCCAGTAAAGTGTCTTTTTATAACCACTTGAATGCCAAATCTGGGTCTATTAGAAAGACTCACTTCCAGCTACTTCCGGTCAAGATGGAGGCGGAGGTAAGCACGGCTCGCCTGCTCGCACAACAACAGCAAAAACTACAGCTAAACTACAAAACAGCCATCACCCAGAATTGTCAGAAGATTGAGCTGTACGGAATTCCAGCAACCAAGGAGTTAAAGAAGTCATGTTCATTCAGATGGGTAGGTGGGGCAAAGACAAGGAACAGGAGGTTGCACACCTATGTGTGGTAGATGAAAATCGGGAGGGGTATTTGGGAGTGAGCCCCACACCGGATCACCCAAACCAGGGTTCCATTGCCAGGAGGATAAGTCCCTATAACTTCTGTCTGTAAAAACAAGTGGGTGTTGGGGCAGCAGAAGAAACTGCAGGATTCTCAGGCGTCTCCTTTCAAAGGGTCAGCAGTGGACTTAGGACTTACGCAGGCTCACTCCCTCTGGGCTCCAGCACCAGGGCAGCACTTGAAGGGCACAACTTGCATACAGGGAGAAACTGAAGTGTGTGGCATCAGGACAAGCGCTGGGAGACAGCTTCCTCCCAGACAAAACTCCAGAGGCCAGGCGGTGGCCATTGTCCTATCTCTGAGCCCTCCCCCACACAGAGCCACAGAGCGAGCTGCACCGCATCTGACACTCCATCAACCTGGTTCACAGGGGTTGCCCCGCCCAGGCTGTTACCTAAGGCTCCGCCCCGTCCAACTTACAGGTGCACTTTCTACATTAGGCGGAGTCAAAGCAGCTCTACCTAATACTTAGAAACAAACACAGGGAGGTTGCCAAAATGAGGAGACAAAAAAATATGGCCCAAATGAAAGAATAGAACAAAATTCCAGAAAAAGAACTAAACAAAATGGAGAGAAGCAATCTATCAGATGCAGAGTTCAAAAGAGTGGTTATTAAGATGTTCAAGGAACTCATTGGGTACTTCAACAGCATAAAAAAGACCCAGGCAGGAAAAAAAGGTTATACTAAGTGAAAGAAAGGAAATTTTACAGGGAATCAACAGTGTAGTGGATGAAGCTGAGAATCAAATCAATGATTTGGAACACAAGGATGAGTGGATAAAACAACCAGGGGACATTTACACAATGAAATAACACACAACTGCAAAAAAGAAGAAAATTTTACCCCTTGCAACAGTATGGATAGACCTGAAGAACATTATGCTAAGTGAAATAAGCCAATCGGAGAAACACAAATACCATATGATCTCACTCATGCATGGAATCTAGTGAACAAACCAAACTGGCCAGGAAAATGGGGCCAGACTAGTCACAGATGGAAAGCAGGATGCCGGCTGGGGTGGAGGAGATTACAGGGTGGCGGGATTGAGGAAAAAGGACCTGTGGACATGGACAACAATGTGGTGATTGCTGGGGGGAGCAGCGTATAAGGGGACTAAATGGCAATGCCAGTAATTTCCATCTTACACCTAACAAAATCTGAGATTTTGATTTAATCCATTTTGTACAATTTTTGGAAACGGGTAAGGCATTTCTAGAAGTAGTGCTATTTGAAAGTTGGGTTATTAAAATATGTAAATCAGTTTCCTATTTACACATTCCATTCTGTTTCTGTTAGACTTTCTCATTTTGTTTCTTTTGCAACAAGAATTCTGCTTGTTCTTCCTCTTAGATTGCACATGCATTTACTCCGTAAATGTACAGAAGACAGCTCTCCAACTAGTGTTGCAACAGAAGAGTGAGCATCTTCATAATGAGCACTGTTTTGATTGATACTGAAGGGAACTACTAACTAAAAATCTCTTACGGTTTGGTTTTCACCAAACATTTGTGAAGCCTCTGTAATGTTCAGGCCTCCATATCCTGTGCCTTCTGTTAATACTGTGTGCCGGCCGTAATGGTCTGTGCCTCATGTAAGATGGCCCTCAACCCTAAGGTACTTCCAGTCAGCTTGGAGTTTACTTCCAGCAGCAAATAAATTGAATTTTTAAAAACTAGATACTAGATTTTATCTAGTTTATTGGTTCCAGAGGACCAAAACATTATTATAATTGATCTGTTTTTAAAATGTATTGATTGGCCAGAGAAGTATCAACTTGTTATTCCACTTACTTATGCATTCATTGGTTGATTCTTATATGTGCCCTGACTAGGGATTGAACCCGCAACCTTGGCATATTGGAAGAATGCTCTAACCAACGGAGCTACCCGACCAGGGCCATAATTGGTCTATTTTTATAGTAGTTATGTTAGTTCTAAATAAATAAATAAAAAGTAACCTGCCAGGTTCTGTAGTGTGGGAAGTGCTTGGCGACTTGCTTCCAATGAGTGCAATATGGAAGGGCAGAGAGCCCTTCCAATATGGAAGATGCTTCAATAATCTATAGAAAGTAACATACACAAAAAAGCTTTAGGCTCAAATGTAGAAGTCATTCTACAGAGTTGTTCCAGAAAGTAACTTGCTTCTCTGTCTAAAATATATAGCCTGTTAAAACCTATATAATTTTATTAACCAACATCACCTCAATAAATTCGATAGAAATTTAAAAAGTGGCCACCAGGAGCAATGGGTGAAAATAAAAAGAGAATGGAAAAAAAAAAAAATACTAATGAATTTGCTTCCATTAAAGCCAAGAAAGTAAAATTTAAAAAAGAAATAAAATGCCCTGGCTGGTGTGGCTCAGTGGACTGAGTGCTGGCCTGTGAACCAGAGGGTCCCCGGTTCTGGTTCACAGGTTCAGTCTCCAGTGGGGGGCGAGGGAGAGACAGCCACACATTGATGTTTCTCTTCCTCTCTTTCCCCTTCCCTTCTGCTCTCTAAAAATAGATAAATAAATAAAGTCTTTAAAAAATATATGTTTGAGGCATTTTCATTCCTAAAAGTCTTCCCTTCCACTCTGCCTCTCCCACTAGCTGCCGCCCTGTGTTTAGTCCCTCCCTTTATCACCCATCTGCTGTTGGGGCTTTTACAAGTTTTATTCACTCCTCAGTCTTCAGTGTCTGGCCCCACCCCCCACCCCCTCCAATATAATTGTGCTGAATTACCTGATGACTTAATTTCAGTGACCTATTTCAGAGTCTTGACCATTGGTTTTTGACTTTTTTTCAAAGATTTTTTAAATTTATTTTTAGAGAGAGGGGAAAGGAAAGGAAAAAGAGAGGGAGAGAAACATCAATGTGTGGTTGGGTCTCACCTGCCCAACTACTGGGGTCCTGGCCCACAACCCAGGCATGTGCCCCAACTGGGAACCAAACCTGCGACCCTTTGGTTTGCAGGCCAGCACTCAGTCCACTGAGCCACACCAGCCAGGGCAGCTTTTGACTCTGTTAATCATTCTCTAAACTGTTCTTTCTCCAAGTTATACCATTTCCCCCTGAACTGACCGATTCTTCTTTCTTGTGCCTCTTTAAATATTGGTGTATCTCAAGATTCCATTGTAAAACCTCTCAGATCCTCCCTGGAGGTGTTCATTCACTCCAGTGGCGTCAATTTATCCGAAACGGTAACTCGCAGGTATTAATCTCGAGCCCTTTGCTTTCTCCTGAGCCTGTCATAGTGGTACAGTTTCCACTTAGATATGCCTTAGACAACTTATTTTTTAGTGAAAGCCAATATAAGGAATTCCTTCTTTGTTCTGGACCCCAATCAGTGGCATTTCATTTAGTCCTCAGTCCTTTGACGTTTACTTACCCAGTCTCCAACATCCAAATGATTCCAGGTTCTGGGTTCTGTCTCGTCAAATCTATCCCCTCATTCCCATCCTCACCGTCTTACTTCACGCCTGTGTGTCTTGTCAAGATTATGCAGTCGCTTTTCAATTAAGTCCGTGTTCTACACTACTGCCAGAGTTCTTTTTAAAATACGTGCCCTACTGTCACTCCCTTAAAACTTTCAGTGATTCCTCATTTCACATAGGCTGTAATCCAAATTTCAGTACCTGACTTTTAAAGCCATTTGGAATCTGGCCAGTGGTTCCTTCTCTCCAGAGTGCCTTCCCCTTCCTTGTGCACATTTACCACCAGCTTTGCCATCTCTCCTGCGTTTTACCCCAGGGACTGTTTCTGGGCCTGGCTACTTTAAGATAATGTCTGGTTTGATTAATAGCATTTGAGAATTAAGATCACTATCTTGGGTTTAGTTTTGTGTAGCATAAATGTGGAGTATGAGTACATTGGGGTTTTGTAAGTTAGAAGACCTCATGCAATATTGTTGCAAATTATTAACTGGTTATCTGTGTTCTGTATCAGAACAGATGCTATGCATAAAAATGTGTGTTGAAATTTTCCATTCGGAGGAGGTGTTAGGTAGAGGTGAAAAGGCACGGTCATGGGATCATTTTTTGGCACTGGGCTTAGCACTTGGTTTTTCAAGTTTATTCTGACTTAAACTCACCAGTTAAGAGAGATAATGTTGAAGATAAAATGCATATAGGAATGAACTGATCTGGAAACATTAAAGAAATAGATAGAAATGCTTGCATAAAGAAGGAAAGAACAGTTTTTCATTTGTAGTAGTAAATGTAATATTATATTTTAAGGTAGTTAAAAAGCATTTGGTTTTTAAATCCTGGTCTTGAGTGACTGAATTACTGCCTGTTGTCCACTAAATTCTGCCTTCGAGCGAATATGCTCCATATTTGTTGACTAAATAGTTTTCTTAAATTAGTACTTGCCAGTATAGCTGTGGCCCATTTCTTTAAAGCAATCTCCTCATTTTAATATTTCTGATACTCTGAAAACATCTTTATAACTGCAAGAAAAAAAGGAGTTAACAAGTAAAGATTAGTATATTTAGGCACACTTTTGGAGGTTTCTGTTTTTTACTGCTATGTTCATTAATTTTTTCCCCATTTTTACTGAAGAGGTCATATGTATTCTTGGTTTGTTTTGTTCTTTTTAAGATTTTATTTATTTATTTTTAGAGAGAGGGGAAGGGAGGAAGAAAGACAGGGAGAGAAACATCAATATGTGGTTGCCTCTGACGTGGCCCCCACGGGGGACCTAGCCCACAACCCAGGCATGTGCCCTGGCTGGGAATTGAACCAGTGACCCTTTGGTTCGCAGCCTGAGCTCAATCCACTGAGCTACACCAGGCAGGGCTTTTTTTTTTTTCCTTCCTTTTTTTTCTTTTAAGGGCCAAACCTTGTGGTGAAAAACAAATCTCCTTTTCATGCCAGACCTCAAAGTCCCTTTTGCTGGTCCCTTTTTGTTGCCAGTTAACAGATGGGGGCACACTGTAGGCACTTCTGCCCTTTGCTTTTTAGTTTAATGTATCAACATATATATTTCAACGTCTATACCTGAATTTCATTCTCTTTCATAACAGCAAGTACTAAATAATTTAGTCTTCTGGTTTTCGTCATTTCAATTATTTCTAGTACTTACAGCTGTTCCTCTTATGAATATCCTCATACACATGGCTTTGTACATATATGCAAATATATCTGTAGGTTAAATTCCCAGAAGCATAACAACAAGTTAAAGAACGTGTGCAGGGGGTGTGGGGAAGGTATATGCCTTTAAAATTTTGATACGTTGCCAAAGTTAGAGGAGTATAATTTAGAAGATGAAGATTTTCCCTGTGAACTGTGTTATTTTTTAAGTATTCAGGGTTAACTTTGCATATTTGTCAGCTTTGTATGTTTAAATGCTTATATTTTAGTGACTGACTTCACTAAATGCAGTCTGAAATGGGTAAAAGCAAGTATCAGTTAATAATCAGATGCCTGTTTCCCTTTCCCACAAAGAGTTGCAGGGGAGCATCGTCTTTCCTGATGGTTTAGCAATGTCAGGGGCCCCTCTTCTTCCTTTGAGGAGAAGACTGTTTGACTCCACCCCCAAAAAATGGATTAACTTTTAGAAATGCATCTCAAAATGAAATAAGATTTTGCTATCAGGTGAGTGAAAACAGTAGTTGGAAATAAAGACTTGAGTTTTCCCCTCTTTCTTAAACCCAATGCAATTACGATGCTTGGCCAAAATAAAATAAAAGTTAAAATTCCTTTGTGAGGTTGTCAAATTCTCACGCTGTATATTTTCTTTCAGATTCCTTTGTTTCTTCCTCTCAGCCTGTATCTCTATTTTCGACCTCACAAGGCAAGTCTGTCATTTTGTGTGTGTGTGCATTAATAAAAGAAAAATGTTGAGAAAGAGGCTGTAACTGGGGGTAGGAGGCACAGGTTTTCTATTGCCCCCAAATCCCTTTCAATCAAAGCTAATGAAAGCCAGTCCTTCATATTATTTAGCAGTTTCCAGTGGATTTCCTGTAAAGGTTAATAAAGTAGAATGAGGTTAGGTGGACCCTTTAGCATAGCATAAGCTTGAATTGAGATGTGGTTTTGAGTATTTCTTAAAACTAAAGAACTCCCGCAGAATTTGGAACAGACAGAATTGTGGCTCACAGAACAACCCACTCCCAGAGTCCATTTAACTTACTGATCCGTAGTTGTGTAACTGCGCTGGGGAGGTGCTGGATTGGGGAAAATTATAAAAGTGAGCTTCCACTGCGCCAGCACACTGTGCTGGCTGGAGTTTTTTAGTTGACCTTCTCTGAGATCTATCCTAAGAGCTAGGCTAGTTCTAAATTGCCAAGGAACATTGAACAAGGCAATTGATTTTTAGGCAATTGAGGCATATTTGCCTATAGATTATGTTGTGGTTTTGTTGTTTTTGTTTTTTGTTTGTTTTTTTAAGATCCGCCAACTGGTGAGGAAGGGAATCTCTGCTGCCTATAGGTTTGTGAGGGTAGTAGCGCTGCCAAGAAGCTGGGAGTGCTGTGTGCTTCGCTGGTTTGCACGAATGATAAAGGGCTGTTCACTCGTGCTGTTGTGCTTGACATCAAATATAGGTCAGTGGAAAACCCTTATTTTTAAAAAGGCAATTAAACTCACTAGGTAAGCCTAAGAAACCGTGTGCAAACAGTTCGTTGTCCTCACTAAATTCTCTAGATACAGAGTCCGGATGCTTCTTTGTTCGGAAGACTTTGACCTTACAAGAATAAAAACAGCCCTGGCTGGTGTAGCTCAATGGATTGAGCGCGGGCTGGGAACCAAAGTGTCCCGGTTCGATTCCCAGTCAGGGCACATGCCTGGGTTGCAGGCCAGGTCCCCAGTGAGGGCCATGTGAGGAGCAACCATACATTGCTATTTCTCTCCCTCTCTGTCTCCCTCCCTTCCCCTCTCTCTAAAAATAAAATCTTTAGGGAAAAAAAAAAGAATAAAAACATAATAGGATAAAATTAATTTAGTAAAATTTCTTCTAGGTTTAATCTGCTTCTTAGGAAACATGATAAGTAATTTGTCGCCTTTAATTCAGGTTGCTAACCTTAGAGCCCCCAAACCCTCTGTAATGCGCCTCATTGTGAGTTTGGTATCTTGTGGGTCCAATCATGACCTTTGAAATGAATGTATTTACATTAAAAGATAAATATTTTGTGAATGTTAGAAAGTACCTCAAACCCACAAAGTGATTCTTGACATCTGGAACCCAACCAGAATGATAGTTTTAATGGTTTTCTTTCCTTCATTAGAAATTTTAATAATTCAGGTAAATAGGTATTATATTGATTCCACTCTGGAAAATAAACCAGTAAAAACACAGTGTAAGTAGAACAAATAATTACTATATTTCTCTACTGTAACTATTTCAGACATTTTAAAACACGTCCTTCGTAGTTAACAATTTTCAGCCACCTTTCACTGCAGAAGGGTGATCGGTGCGCTCCCCAGTGCAGCCCCGCAGCCCGCACGGCCCCCCACGCAGGGCTGTCGAGAGGATAACCACCATAGCTTTAAACGTCATTGGAATCCGGGTAGGAAAAATTACCCAAACACGCACGTAGCACGGAAGTCAATAGAAAGGATTTTTTAAAATTAAAAACTAGTGTTTGAGTAGGCTTAAGTTTACAGTGAGTATGAGAGTTTGTAAAAGAAGGTAAATTTGTATTTCTTTCTTTTAGCTCAACTGGAAAGAGTTATTTTGACCAGGATAGTGTTGTTGCTAAAACAGTATAGTAAGGAGATGGTTAAAAATGTCATCTGTCTGAAGGTGTTTCAATCTAGCCTCTGTTACAGCGTTTTCTTTTGCAAAACAAACACACAGTGGAAAGGTAACCCAGTTGGTGCTCTGCCTCATGGGCAGGTCTAAAGATCAGCCTGCTCAGTTGTTTGCGGTAACACCTTGGCAAGTGATTGGGTGTGTTCTAAGGTAGCCAAGACTGGTGCTTCTGCTCTGCCTTAGTAAAAGTGAGAGAAGGGGGAGTTGTTGGTGCACTTGACTAACTGAGTTAAAACTCCAGGGAGGGTAGCTGAGACCAGTCTTGCCGCACACAGGCCTTTCGGAGACTGCCACCGCCACCAGGCACCTAGAGTCAGCCCATCACTGGGACCGCCCAGCTGACCTGTCTCTGGCTTGCATGTCCCTTAGCAAGGTATTCTCGTACCTTGGAGAATTGTGCCTCACTTTTATATGTATCTAAGCCATATTAAGCAGTATGTAGCCATAATTAAATGGGGCATTTTCATATTTAAGAATGACATTTTTATTCTTTTTTTTTTTTTTAATTTATTTTCAGAGAGAAGAGAAGGGAGGGAGAAAGAGCAGTGTATGGTTGCCTCTCACATGGCCCCCATCGGGGACCCAGCCCACAACCCAGGCATGTGCCCCGACTGGGAATCGAACCAGGACCCCTTGGTTCCCAGCCCACGCTCAATCCACTGAGCCACACCAGCTGGGCTAAGAATGACATTTTTAGTTCTGAGATACATACTTATTATTATGGAGCTTCAGTGAGATGTGTGTATCAAAAACTGTTATTTGGACTGAGTAAAGAAAGGCAGTTAAATACTTCAAAAATAAATTATATTTATTAAGTTATGCTACTTTGAGGCATGTGGCCACTTAAGCTAGCAGTTTCAGCATTTTGAAAGCTACTGAATAGATTTGGGGTGAGAATGTCAGTGGAATAATTCATTTTACTCCAGAGCAGACCTTTTGCTTATTGATTCCTTTTTTCTTATTAAAGAGTTAAATTTCCGCCTAATCCCTGAGCATTTCAAAATAGAGGAGTAAATTTTAATAATGTTGTCCTGTACTGTAAAATAAAGATATTAACAGAGGTGTAGATATAGTATGTGGCTAATTTTATTGAGCTTACACAGTGTTCAATACCTTATATGAATCATCTCATCTAATCTTCATAGCCAGTTTTCTGGAGGAAAGATTCTGGCTCTCTTACCAGTTGAAGAAACCAGGGTTTAAAAGGTAAAATAACTTGCTTAAGGTCACACTGAAAGTGACATACCTAGGACTTCAAAGCCCATGCCCATAACCACTACCTACTGTAAAGATGATAAAGTATATTAGTTGCATTTTAGGGTTTACAGGTATTTTTAGAGGTGTCACTTTGAGGTTAATGTTAAAATCATGAGAGCTGAAAAGAGAAGTTAATTATTTTAACCATATCGTCACTATTATTTTGCAACTTAGTATCATTTGGGGGATGTATTTCTTCCATCACACACAAAATCAAACTGAAATTTGGTTTCTGCTTTTGAAACCTTTAATAAAAGTGTAGGCTAACCCTGGCTGGTATAGCACAGTAGATTGAGCACGGGCTGCTAACCAAGAGGTTGCCAGTTTGATTCCCAGTCAGGGCACATGCCTGGGTTGCAGTCCAGGTCCCCAGTGGGGCCACATGAGAGACAACCACACATTGATGTTTCTCTCCCTCTCTTTCTCCCTCCATTCCCTTCTGTCTAAAAATAAATAAATAAAAAGCCCTGGCTGGTATAGCTCAGTGGATTGAGCGCGGGCTGGGAACGAGACGATCCCGGTTAGATTCCCAGTCAGGGCACATGCCTGGGTTGCGGGCCAGGTCCCCAGTGAGGGCCATGTGAGAAGCAACCATACATTGCTGTTTCTCTCCCTCTCTGTCTCCCTCCCTTCCTCTCTCTCTAAAATAAATAAATAAAATCTTAAAAAAAAAATAAAATAAATAAAAATAAATAAATAAAATCTTTTAAAAAATAAAAGTGTAGGCTAGAAAATACTATTATTTTCTTTAGAAAATATTGGAAGAAAAGTAGGTAAAAATAAAATTGGAGAGGATCTATAAACCATGCAGAATTGGAAGCGCATTTTCATTAATCAACACCCACGTTAAATTTGAGTGATGCAGTAGGCATCTGGAATAGGAAGTTAAACACTGAACTTTGGGGCAAGCATTGAGGAAAAAAATCTTGCCAGTTACAGCCTTTTTTTAAAAAAAAGCAAAAGCAAAACATTTTTCTTTGTACAAAAGAGACTTTTTGTTTAAGATCTAGCTTGGCTGCAAAGTGTCTGCTGGCTAACTTCCTATTTTGATGCTGTGGCTGAAAGTTGCTGATGTTTTGCACGAAAATTTGTCTTTATTGTTTTGTGAACATGAGAAAATTCAAGTGTAGGAAAACCTATACCTGAATATTTCAAGCCTCCCTTGTATGAATATGCATAGTATGTATGTAAAAAGGTAAGTCAGTGGCTACTTTCAGGCTGGCAGTCTCCGTTCACTGATGTGTGTGGTTTTTCCATGTTACAGGTATCCTTTTAATTAGAAGTAATGAATGCCTGAGAGAGGTGTGGGTGGGGCGAGCAACCAGTAACCAAATGGTAACAGATTTCTAAGCTATCCACTCTTCTTAGGAAGAACTAAAGGACAGTCTAGGGAATAAGAAACAGTAAAGAGAAGATATTTTGAAGCATAGGTGTGTATTTTTCTTTTCAGTTGGAATATATTTACTCGATGTGTACAGAGCATTCACTTGGAAGTTGTTTATCCCTGTTGTCATTTTAACTCCCCGCCTTGTTCTGTGAGATAAAATACTAAGGGCGTGGAAGAGGGAAAATTCTTCTTCAATTCCACACCATGTCATCTAGCCAAATGCAGCGTTTCCTTGTTCCAATCAAAAATTCAAGTTAGTGTGCTTCAAAATCAGCATATAGATGTATCTCAGGCAGGCACAACAGACCGACCGCTGCTGCCCTGTGTCCTGCTGACCCGCCAGTCATGTTCCGGGACAAAGAGGGTCTAGTGAAGGGTGAGAGTGCAGTGGCAGTGTCGCCTGCAGAGGGGTGTTACAGGACAGCTCGCTCACTCTGCTCTTCCAGAACTAATAAAATAAGTCAAGGTGCGGTTCTCGAACCAGGTTCATTGCCTGGGAAACTTGTCGTGCAGAGTCTCCTGAGCTTTATCCTCTGGAAATTCTGAGTCAGTGAGTCAGAGATAAAGCCCTTGGAGTACCAGGCGTTGCTCTCAGGTTTGAAAGGGAATGTAAAAGATGGTGCCAACGGCTGTTTTGTGCTGAGTTATTAAATCATTCAGCTAGTCAGACATTGAACTAAAGTGTACTTGGACCTTGATGGTGATAAAGATCGTTTGCTGAAACATTTTGTTCAGGAAACTTTTATCTTTTCAACATTGGCTTACAGTTTTTTTATATGGGCTACCTTAAATGTCTTTATCCACGTAGAACCTAGCACAGTTCTTGGGTCATCATAGGCATTTGGTTTGTACTAACTGATTTAAAAGTTGCATCACCCAAAATTTTGAAATATATAAAAACTCTTTAACTCCTTTTATTTGTGAATGATGGGGGGAAATTGTCCAAAATTCTGAATGAAGATTTTCTCTATTATGTACCAGGTGAAGGTGGTTATGATTCAATAATGTCTTTTTTTCTCTCCCCTAATAAAAAGACAGATGGTCTGGAGTCTCTACATCAGGAAATACACACACACACACACACACACACACACTAAAAATGTGGTGTTTGGGGACGTTTATTGAGAATTTGCTAAGTGCCAGTTACTGTTCTGAGCACTTTGTACTAACTCACAGCAATTCTCAAGTTAGGTGCTTTGGTATCCCCATTTTTCAGATGAGACTAAGCAACTTGCCAAGGCCACACAATTAGTAAATGTGATGAAAAGATTTTACATCTTTTAATTGGAATTTTTGGTTTGAGAATTATCTAGAAATTTAGAATATGACTGCCAACTTAATTTCCTAGTCTTATTTCAGAAAATAAACTTAAACAGAGACTTAGAAGAATTTAGAGTTGAAGAAGATAGGGACATGCAGGGAGCTCAGCACTGGGTAGATTTGGGGACACTCTGTGACCATTGCAGGGTTGTGACACTTTTCCTTCTTACCATATATTGATTCCCTTCTAGTGGGTGTGTAACCCTGGTGTGTTGATAGAGCAATGCCATACCTTTAAGTGATTAGAATTCTTGAAAATGAGTGTGCACATGAAATCCCAGTATAGCCAATAACTAGATCATATTCATGATGAGGGAAGTTTTTTTGACAGACATTTGTTTTGAGTAATGTTGAAAGTTTTGTGTATTGCATATGAAAGGCTGAGCCCTTTGAAAGAGAGAAGGGTAGTGGACATTTTCTGAGATGTAAGATAATCCATAAGTATTTCATCAGCCAGTTTTACAGTGTACCCCCCTAAGATTTTATTTATTTATTTTTAGAGATAGGGGAAGGAGAAAGAGAGGGAAACACTAATGTGTCGTTGCCTCTCGCGCCGCCCCAGCGCTCAATCCACTGAGCCACACCAGCCAGGGCCGGTGTACGGTGTTTTAAAAACTAGCAATCTTCAAACTCCCTGGAGTTTTCTGCCGTTTTATCAGGTACAGACTTGGACAACACAAGTGACTTACTAAGTGCCATACTGACTAATTGGGAGAGTCCTTGCTCATGGGAACTGCCTGTTAGATTCTGACGTTTGTTCTGATTAATGTTTTCATTCCTTTTATAAACTACTTCTAGCCCAGTTTTTCCATCGTCTTGGTACAAGTCAGGTCTGTCCAAGTTTGTTAAGAGTTTTAACTAGCCCAGCAAATGTCTTTTCATTTGCTGAAATTCTAAACAAGATAATTAAAGTTAAAGCACAGATGACATATTTTGCTACATGTGGGAAAGTTTGATTGACAGTCATGAGAGCTAGCACCTGCAGCTCACAGTCGCTGAGGGATTGTTGCAGCAACGCACCCTCTTTGCCCCCTAAGTTTGCCCCCCAGAAAACACAACCACCCCGGATATGAAGTCACAGAGTTGTTAGGAAACATGATAAGTTTATTTTGTATATATGAGAGTTATATCATATTACAGAATCTTTAGTAGTCTGTAAGGCAGTCATGGCATTCAGCATAAGGCTTGTTGGCCTTGTGAGAACAAGATTTCTGACCTAATCTTCTAGCTTCACCTCAGATTATGATACATCTCACTCAAAACATTTGGAGTATTAAGAGTTCAAAGACAGGAGAGAAGCAAGACTGGGGAAACTGGCAAAGCGTAGAATGTCTCTGCCATGCTTCCCATACCCCCCCCCACACACACACACAGTGTGGGTGTTCTCTGCTTAGCAGTCAGTGTAGGTTGCTTTCTTTGTTCATTTCATCACGCCTACCACCAGATCATCCCCCTCTTACTGGTTTGCTCATTGCCTCTCTCCTGCTCTGTATTGTGAGCTCCACAAAGGCAAGGATATTTTCTATTTCGTTCAACTGCTTTTAGCCTAGTTTCTAAAACAGTGTCTGGCACATGATAGGCACTTAATAAATATTTGTTGAGTTGTTACTAATTCATTTTGCCCACTTTGGCCTGTAAGATGACAGATCTGAATCATCTGAAATCTCAATCTCTATAAAACATATAAGCTGAGCATGCTCTGGAAGGTGGAGTCAGTTTTGCACTCCTCAGAGTTCCATTCCTGTGGAAGGGAGGGAGGGGTTCCCAAACAGTGTCACATTCATCCAGAGTTAGTCCATTGAATGTGTCCTGGCAGAAACAGTGACTAGTAAATTCAGTAACAGCACATAGCTCAGATTGCGAAGTATTTCTGATTTACACTTAGCCTACACAGTTCTTTACATTTTCTTTTTCACTTTTAACCTACAATGCTGAGCTTCATTTATATCCTTAATCCAGTCTTGCTGAATAATTGTACTATACAATGATAGATGTGACCGTGTTTACTACATTAGAACTACATATGAATTACAGCTTCCTTCAAACGTTTTCTCTCGCTAGTGCAGTCTGTAGCTCACACTGTTCTCCTCCGTTCACAAAGACTTTTCACCCAGATTACAGTTTCAGTATTCTCAAGGGCCAGCCCCTGTTACATCAGTTTTATAATGGTGGAATTTTATTCATTGCACTAAGATAATTTATTAGTTCTTTTCGTGTTTATACAATGACTTTGAATAATGTCAGAATTTTTCTTTTGTCTGATTATCATTTAGCTTCTCACATGAGAAAGAACATAAACTGAATAAGGATAATCCCAGAAGTTTTTCTCTTTTCCATCTTCCCAATTACTCATTCCCATTCAAGGCATTGCCATCCAGAGTCTACTTAGGTCTCACCTGTCAGACCTGAATCATTCATATGGAATGATTTAAGACCTTCTTTGTTCTAACTTCAAAGAGACAGCAGGACGTCAGAAAGACAGTGCCAAGACAGCACCTGCCCTTGGAACAGTTGTTTTGATCTTTTTCCCAGGAAAAACTTGCTAGATTGGGTAGTTAGAAAACAGTGTGGTAAATCAGTGAGTACTGTGGTATTAATAACTGGTAAGCCTTAATTATTGTATACTTATTAAAAGGTTATTTTCTTTTTTTAATTTTGTTTAATTTTTATTTATTTTCAGAGAGGGTAGAGGGAGAAAGAGAGGGAGGGAAACGTCAATGTGTGGTTGCCTCTCACGTGGCCCCCACTGGGGACCTGGCCTGCTACCCAGGCGTGTGCCCTGACTGAACCAAAGACCCTTTGGTTCACAGCCCGCGCTCAGTCCACTGAGCCACACCAGCCAGGGCTATTTTCTGTTTTAAAAGGATTTCTGGAGTTAACTTTTTTTTTTTTTTAAGATTTTATTTATTTATTTTAGAGAGAGGGGAAGGGAGGGAGACAGAGAGAGAGAGAAACAGCAGTGTATGGTTGCCTCTCACATGGCCCTCACTGGGGACCCGGCCCGCAACCCAGGCATGTGCCCTGACGGGGAATCAAACCAGGACCCTCTGGTTCCCAGCCCGTGCTCAATCCACTGAGCTACACCAGCTAGGGCTTGGAGTTAACTCTTCTTAACCTAAGAAACCAATCTGCATGGTTCAGTTTGGTTAAATTGGCAAGTTGGTACAAGAGAGTTTGGAGCAGGCCAGCTTTTTTGGTGCCTTTAGTTTAACCCTTGAGGCCATCTATACCTAGGATCAGTCTTCCCTGTAGTTAGAACAGAATAATTCTAGTCTGATTTTTGGGCTTGAGGGGTGGGGGTCTGCTGTATCTCCTGAAAATCAAAAGGAACTCTGGTCACTAGTTTTTCCCCTCAGGCTCTCCGACTGTAACAGCAGATTTATAGAAGCAGGGTGCTCTGAACTGTTCAGATGAGAGCTTATCTGTACTTCGCAATATCAAGGTGTTTGTTTTGTGTGGATCGCATTGTTTCTGTTAGCTACCTCTCCCAAAACAAAGGGGAAAAAACTTCCCCAGATTTCCCAGTATCATCTCTTCTTTATGCTTTACCTTTGCAATGGAAAAAGTCGACTGAAAAGTGTCGTGAAAAAATTGTTTTTCGTTATTGGCAATTTGTAGCATGATGCGGCTTTTCTGTTCACCTGTGGCAATTTCATGCATGTCTATAGGATGACTGTTGGCAGTGTTTTGTTTCGTGTTTGTGTGTGTATATATACATCCTGTGTGTATATATGTAATTTTAAAAATAAAAAGCATGCTGCTTGGCCTGACCAGCTAATATGCAATTGTACCTGGTAAACAATTTTTTTTCTTTCAAATTCTAACCATAGAGGGAATGAGCTCTCTTTGCTCTGGTGAGCCACCTTCAGAAATTTTGACTTCCTCCTTTCTTTCATCTTCTGAAACACATAAAACTGACCTTGCAATACTACATGGAGAACAAAGCAAAGTGTTGGGCAGCCAGCCTGTTTTAGCCAAAGAAGGAAAAGACTGCTTGGCTCTCCTAGACATGGAAAAGATGGAAAAGCCTCAGGGGACCAGTAAAGAAGGAGCCGACTCCCCAGTTCCTGTCGGGGAAGGAGGTCGCTGTCACCGCCCTTCCATCCCAGCCAGTTTCCCAGGTCATCCTGCTTTTCTCTCAGAGGAAGTTGTTCAAATGGAGGAACAGAGAAATAAAGACCAAGGATCCAAGAACCCCAGTGAGAAACCAAGTAGGAATAACAAAACAGTCTTGGGTGCTGATGACAAGTTTACTTCGCTGACAGCCCAGAAACCACCCACTGAGCAATCTAGGGCAGAAGGCATTGGTACATACTCCTTACCCCCATCCAAAGTGTCAGGAGGTGGTGCTATTGAAAAAGATTCCCCCGAATCACCCTTTGAAGTAATTATCGACAGAGCAGCATTTGACAAGGAATATAAAGACGCGTATAAGGAGAGTGCCAGTGCTTTTGGTAGCTGGGCAGTGCACACTGATGGGGAATCATCTGCGGACATTTCAGAGTCTAATGACAAAGTATTTCCACTAAGAAATAAGGAGGCGGGGCGTTTCCCAACCTCTGCCTTGCTCACTAGGCAGTTCTCACATACAACTGCAACACTGGAAGAGGTGTCCAGGTGTGTCAGTGATATGCACAACTTCACTAATGAGATACTGACTTGGGACTTGGTTCCCCAAGTGAAGCAGCAGAACAGTAAAGCCGACGACATCACAAAAACGACAGGACTTGACCTGAGCGAATATAATTCAGAAATTCCCATTGTAAATCTTAAAACTAACACTCACCAGAAAATTCCTGTATGTTCTATTAATGGGAGCACACCCATTGCTAAATCGACCGGTAACTGGGCAGAAGCATCTCTCCCACAAGAAAATGCTGCCGTTGAAAAACCTGCACCAGACTGTCTTGATTCCACAACGGATGCCAAGATCAAAGGTGTGCAAGGCCACGTGCAGAAACAAGGTGACACGCTGTCAGAGTTACCTGGGCCTCCGTTTGGGAAATGTGTCTCTCTGGGTTCTGGCGTGGCCACAGTAAAGGTGGTTTTACCCGATGGCCACCCGAAAGGTGAAATGAACTGGCAGAGCCCTGCGCTGGGAGCAGGCACAGAGGCTGACAGTTCTGGTGAGTCTGACGACACAGTGATAGAGGACATCACAGCCAGTGCTGCATTCGAAAGTGACAAAAGTCAGGCTGAAAACCCTGTTCCCATTCCGAGGGCTGTTGTAAAAGCAGATGAAAAAGAAAAGGAGATTCTCAATTACAATAGGGAAACCAAAACATCTGAAAACTTTCAAGGGTCAGTCAGGGAGTCTGAGCCACAAACTAAGCCTGATATTCTTTCAAGGAGTCCAGCTGGCATGGCAGCAGGTTCCCAAGTACCTGATACGAATGTCAGGTCAGGAGACGTGCAGCAGTCCGTTAGAATGAGTGGTATTACTCCTGAAAAGGCTGGTCCGACTGAGGACCCAAAACTTCCTTCAGCAGCATCTTCAAATGTTTATGAGACAGAATTCTCACCAAACGTGACCACCTCTGCCCATTTGGAGTCATTACACAAAAAAAGTATTAAAGATATAGACGATTCTTCCCCAGAGGACCTGATAGCAGCCGTTACAGAAACCAGAGAGAAAGAAATGGTAGATAAAGGTGAAGGAAATGCATTGGAGGCAACATCAGAGAAGGCTGCGGACTTCAAAACAACTCTTCCTGTAGAAGTCTTGCATGAAAGTGAGTCAGGTGGTTCTGAAATTAAGGACATAAAAAGCAAATACTCTCAACAAAGCAAAGAAATAGGTAGAAGTGAGCTTCTGGATGTTTTCCCCACCCAAGCTACTGCAGAAGCATCTCTTGACTTAGAACAGGAACAGCTCACCATCAAAGCCCTTAAAGAACTGAGTGAGAGGCAGGCTGAGAAGCCCGCTCCTGCATGGGGTAAAGGAGAATCTCCTTCTCAAGAAACACTCAGACAGACTTTCACATTTGCTCCAGAATCTTCTCAGCCACAGAGGTCACGGGATGCCCAGGAACACACAGATGTCAAGGGATCTGATCTTGGGATTTTCAGAAAGCCCACTATTATCAAAGAAACTGCTAGTGTAGATGTTGTTTCCAGCATTAGCAAGACCGAACTGGTAGACGAGCATGTCTTAGCAAGACTTCTGGCAGACTCCACAGGTAACCATTTACACTGCATACTGGGGAAAGGAAGATTTTTTTAGTGGTTGCTTGATTTGGTTTTATTATACAAATATTTCCCAAAGCAGTAGACAACTTGTTAAAAATTAATATTCTCCTTAAAAAAAAATTTTATGCTCCAGTTTATTCTGTGGTGTTCTTTCCTTACAGGTTGACCCTAGGGTGAATGCTCCTTTTAACAATATCATTAGGCTCTTATTTATTTACAAAACTTACTTTTAAATCTCCAAAATAGTATGCTACTTACTTAGCACTTGGGTTTTTTGCTTTGGGCCTTGTGAAATCTATTTGGCAATCAAAGATAAAGGAATTCCTGCTGGGATAGACAGCAAATGAAACTTTTAATTAATTTGCTCTTATACCGTAGAGATACTGGGCTCTGAAAGTAGGTAAAACCTGTATTGTAACACTATTTTGAAGTAATACTTAGGAGACCTCATGTGTTCTACTTTAGCCCTTATTTAATATTCTTCAGGCCAAACTCATTATGTGGCACTAGAAGCCCTTTTCTTACCTTCTGTTTATTTGAATGATTAGTTTTCTAGCAATTGGCCTTCAGTTAAATGACCTCAAATGCTGTCTGCTCTGGGGTCTTGGAAAGTGTAAGAGAAAAAGGGGTACGTAAGGCCCTCCGAAAGGGATCGTCCGCCTCTAATCTGATACCAAGTCCTGTACGGACTTTATGGTCATTGTAGGTGCTCTGTGGGGATCTATGGTTTTTCAGACTTTTTTGACAATAGATCTCTTTTTCAAATGAAATTATTTTTCAAATAATTTCAAATATTATTTGAAACGCAGGGAGTTAAATATTTAAAACACAAACGATACATTTGTTACTACACACTTAGGAGTGTGATTAGACCAGCACCCTTTCTCCCGTGAGGTGTTGTGTGCGCAGAGGGGCTCAGTCCTCCGCAGCTGGCTCCCTCTGCTCATTGCAGCCAGGGCACGCCTCCGCTCCTCGGTGGGTGCCCTCGAAAGGAGCGAACGATACACCTCTCGGACCTTGTCGCTCGCTCATGTGCTGTAACTTGGTGTGCTTGGTGAGGCGCCTGTATCCCCAGCTGTGCCTCAGCGTCCTGACATTCTGGGTCACCTGTGGCCCCTGTTGAGGCCCATGGCTATAGGGCACCACAGGGCCACAGCTGCTCCTCCTCAGTGGCTGCTGTGGCGGAAGGGCACCGTTTACCTTTTATAGAGGCATTTCCTGGCTACAGACTGGGCAGATAAGTTGATCTTCCTAGATTTTAATCCTTAAAATAGAGAAAGTGATTTATAATAGTATTGTGAGGATTAAATATGAAAATGCAGATAATGCAGTGCCTCAGACATAGTAAATATTCGCTTAGCACCAAGTATAGGACCTGGCTGGATAATTATTTGTTAATTGTTAACTAAGTGGATGAATTGTTAATAATTATCAGTGACAACATCAAGGCTTTTTTCTTTATAAACTCAAAGATTTAAAATGGTAGTAAAGGATACCTGTTATTCCCTAGTAATTGAAGATTATTGAGCATGGATTTAGGAGTGCTAAATTCTCATCGTTGCCTTGCTGTGTCTAGAAGTGTGACATTGAACAGTTAAGTCACATCACCTTTCAAGGATTCGATTTCCTTATCTGTAAAGTGAGGATGTTGAGGTTAGATGATCTTTAATAACATTTCAATAATACGATTCTCTGACTCCGGTATATCTTAGGTTTCATCATCAGTTGCTGTAATTCTCACAGACAGTTCTTTGAAGTGATGAGGCGTATGGGAATTAGGCTACAAGAACTCCAGTGTCTAATCTGGCAAGTTCCTGCTTCAGTGTGACCTTAGACAACCAGCCTGACTGGTTCAGCAGATTCCTTTATAATGTGGTGATAATTGTTTTGGCCTGCTTTATAGTGTTGTAGTAAATAAAGTTCTGTGTAAATACTAATTAGCAATTCTCAGCTGAGTTATTTAACCTAGCCTAAGTTTAGGATGTTTGTCACTGGCCAAATTCTATGATTAATACATACTTTTAGATGATAATTAAGGAAGGCAAGTATACTTAGACCAAGAAGCTGACAGGTCTTCCTTTATGGTTTCAGAATTGAAAACCTTTTTAAATTGTCTTGCTTTATGAGTAAATCTTTTAAAATATGAACTGCTTCAGTAAATCTATCAGTCTCTAGTTCTTTTCCAAGTGTACAAGCTGTATATTCACCAATATAGACAATATGCCAGGCCATAAAACAACTAAGTAAATTTGAAGGATTAAGATAATACAACGCTGGCTAGTGTAGCTCAGTGGATTGAGCGCAGGCTGCGAACCGAAGGGTCGCAGGTTCGATTCCTCATCAGGGTACATGCCTGGGTTGCAGGCCAGGTCCCCAGTAAGGGCCATGTAAGAGGCAACCACACGTTGCTGTTTCTCTCCCTCTCTTTCTCCCTCCTTTCCCCTCTCTCTAAAAATAAATAAAATCTTAAAAAAAAAAAAAACAAAGTAACAATTCCAAAATTTGGTTTTGGAAAAGATCAACAAAGTCGATTTCTTGATTAATCAAGGGGAAAAAAAACAGATTGCCAATATCAAGCACAAAAAAGGGGTTATCAGTTAAGATTCTACAGGTATTAAAAGGATAATAGAATATTATGTGAACAGGTTTATGCCAACAAATTTATCAATTTAGATGAAATGGACAAATTTCTTGAAAAGAATACAACTTACCAAAGCTAACACAATTCCTATTAAATTTGTTATCCAAAATCTTACTAGAAAAAGTGGCCTGGCCAAGAAGTTTTACCAGGAGAATCTTCCAGGCATTTAAGGAAAAAGGAGAGAGAATTTTCTAACTAATAGACTTGTAGATAGTAACACCAAAACTGGACAAAGACATTACAAAAAAAATTATAGACTAATATCCCTCTGAACAATAATAAGATGAGAAATTCTTAACAAAACATTAGCAAATCAACAATATATCAAAAGGTTAATGCGCCGTGGCTAAGTGATGCAGCTGGTGGTTGTCGCTTCATCATGACTGCTCACGCATTGTGTCTTGGGAAGTTTTTTAGCAACACATCAAATCACCCAGGTAACTCAGCCTCTCTGTAGCCCAAATTTGGTGCCCTGTGACTTCTGGCTTTTCCCAAAACTAAAATCTCCTTCGAAAAGGAAGAGATTTCAAACCACCGATGAGATTCGATGGAGCAGCTGATAGCAGTGGGAGAACAGTGAGGTCCCAAGGTGCCTACTCTGAAGGGGACTGAGGCATCATTGTCATATGTTCAGTGTTTCTTGTATCTTCTTTAATAAATGCCTCTTTTTCGTATTACATACCTGGATACCGTCTAGACCAAATTCATATATGCATGTGTTCAAGTTCAGCGAATGTATTGTGTATTTCATTGTATGTAAATTTTACATCAAAGGAAAAACAATAATATTGAACCTTAATGACATGCAAGCTCAAGTAGATTGGGTTTATACTTGGGAGAGTAGATTCAAGACAGTTGACCTTTGGCCCTAACTGGTGTGGCTCAGTTGGTTGGTCATTGATCCGAAAAGTGGAAGGTCACTGGTTTGGTACCTAGGTTACAGGTTCAGTCCTCGTTGGAGCGAGTGTGGAAGACAGCTGATAAATGTTTCTCTCCCTCATTCTCCCTCCCTCCCCTTCTCTTAAAAAGGGGTGGGGGGAAGGACAATTGACCTTTGGGAATGGCTGAAGTTAGAGTCAAATTAAGGGCTTTCCCAAAATACAGTAATAAAAATCAATGGATAGAGCAAGGTTTGCCGTGTTGTCTCTTGAAATGGCAGGGACCAGTGTCTTTTCCTTAACCTTGAGATTACCGTTGGATGTGTTGCTGCCCTCTGTTGGTGTAAGAGGAGTACTACTGGATGTACCTGGCATCTTTTATTACGGGCATCCTTTTAACTTTTTAAAATCAGTGAGAACATCACATTATAGAAGATTTAAAAAATAAAAGGAAGGAATCGCTTATAATTCTATCAGCAATATAAATACTCTTGGTGACTACATTTTTTGATGCTTTATCTGCCATTAGCAAAATAATTAAAGTTTTTTTATAAAACGAGTCTATGTTATGTATTGAAATGGAGTCTAAGAACTAAAGGCATAATTAGTACAGGACAAGACTTGAATTCTCTTCTTACAAACAGTAGGCTTTTACGTTTCCATAGGAATTTTAGGATTAGTTTGTCCATTTCTACCAAAAAAGAAAAAACCTGCAAAACTTCTGATTGGAATTGCATAGAATTATAGATAAAATTTGTTGGACAATTAACATCTTAGCAGTTTTTAGCCTTTTAACTCATGAAAACAATATAGCATTCTACTAATTTAGGACTTCATTAGTTTCTCAGCAATATTTCGTAGATCTCAGTGTGGGTCTTACACACCTTGGGCTAGATTTATGCCTAAGCCTTTTTCTATTTTCATGCTATATAAAGTGGTATTTTAAACTCAGTTTCTAAGTTGTTAATACTAATATGTGGAAATACAATTAATTTTGTGTATTCTGCAAACCTGCTAAACTATCTTATTAGTTCTAGTAGCTTTTTTTGTAGATTCCATCAGAATTTCTGCATAGGTAATCATGCCATCATGAATAATGACAGTTTTACTTCTTTCTAGTCAGAATGCCTTTTCTTTTTCGTGACTTACTGTACTGACTAGAACCTCTGGTATGTTTAATAGAAGTGCTGAGAGAGAACATCCTTGTCTTTTTGTATTAAATGTGGTAGCTCTAGGTTCCTTGTAGATTCCCTTTATCAAGTTGAGGACATTTCTTTCTATAACCTGGCTTGCTGAGAGGTTTTATCTGAAGGGATATTGGGCTTTTGTTAAATGCCTTTACTGTATCTTTTAAGATGATCATACAGTTATTCTTTTTTAGTTTGTTGATACAATGAATTTTATGGAATGATTTATGAATGTTAAACCAGTCTTGCATTTTTGGGAAAAAACCCACTTGGTCATGTTATATTCTTTCTACAAATTGTTAGGGAATTTGCTAAATTTTTGTTGAGAATTTTTGCACCTTTTTCATGAGCAATATTCGTCTATAGTTTTCCTGTAATGTCTTTGTCTAGTTTTAGAATCAGGGCAATACTGGCCTTATAAAATGTATTGGGAAATACTACCATCTCTTCATTTTTCTGAGAGAATTTATATAGAATAGTATTATTTCTTGTTTAATGTTTGGCAGAATTCCCCAGTAAGGCCATCTGGGCCCACAGTTTTCTGTGTGAGAAGCATTTTATCTATGAGTTTTATTTCTGATAGATACAGGGCTATTCGGTTTCTTTTTTTTTTTTTTCTTTTAATTTTTATGAAGAGTTTATTTGAGCCAAACTAATGATATATGCCAAGGAGCAAGATACCAAATACTTCCAGTTTATCTGTTTCTTGAGTGAGCTTTAGTAGTTTGTATCTTTGGAGGAGTTTGTTCACTTCATCTGAATTGTCTAATTTATTGGCATAACAGTGTTGATAATATTCCCTTATCTTTGTGATGCCTGTAAAATCTATACTGGTGTCATTTATTTCATTCTTGATATTTGTAATTTGTGTGTTTCACTTTTTCTTGATCAGTCTAGCTAGAGTTTTACTTATTTTATTGCTTCTCAAAGAACCAACTTTGGTTTTATTGCTATTTCTGCGTTGTTTTCAGTTATTCGTTTTATTGATTTTTGCTCTGATTTTTATTATTTCCATTCTTCTACTTCCTTGGTTTAAGTTGTTCTTTTTCTAGCTTTTGAGGTTGAAATTCAGATGCTGATTTGTCATCTTCTTTTCTAATATAAGCACTTTTTTTTTTTTAAGATTTTATTTATTTATTTATTTTTAGAGAAAGGGGAAGGGAGGGAGAAAGAGAGGGAGAGAAACAGCAATGTGTGGTTGCCTCTCACATGGCCCTCACTGGGGACCTGGCCTGCAACCCAGGCATGTGCCTTGACTGGGAATCGAACTGGGACCACTTGGTTCCCAGCCCATGCTCAATCCACCAAGCTACACCAGCCAGACCTAATATAAGCACTTTCATACTGTGTACTGTTTTAGCTGGAGCCCCCCAATTTTTTAAAAAATTATTTTATTGTTAATTACAGTTGTCTGCATTTACCCCCCACCCCTGACCGCAGGCAAACCCACCTCCCTCCCTTGCTTCCACCCTCCCCCTTGGTTTTGTCCATGTGTCCTTTATAGCAGTTCCTGAATACCCTTGTCCCCATTATCCCCTTCCCCCTCCCCTCTGGTTACTGTCAGATTGTTCTAAATTTCAATGTTTCTGGTTATATTTTGTTTCTCTGGTTATATTTTGCTTGCTTACCTTACAGCATCTTGGCTGTGACTGATCTGAATTTCCCGGTAGCTGATCTGGCCTTGGTGCCTTCTCTCATGAGTCCTTATATAAATCCCTTTAACATTTCATATAGTAAAGGCTGCGTGATGATGTACTCCTTGAACTTGACCTTATCTGAGAAGCACTTTATCTGCCCTTCCATTCTAAATGAAAGTTTTGCTGGATAGAGTATTCTTGGTTGTAGGTCCTTGCTTTTCATGATTTGAAATATTTCTCTCCAGCCCCTTCTTGCTTGGAAGGTCTCCTTAGAGAAATTCGCTAACAGTGTTATGGGAACTCCTTTGTAGGTAACTGTCTCCTTTTCTCTTGCTGCTTGTAGGATTCTCTCCTTATTCTTTTTTTTTTTTTTTTTTTTTTTTTTTTTTTTTTTTTTTTTTTTTTTAAGATTTTATTTTATTTATTTTCAGAGAGAGGAGAAGGGAGGGAGAAAGAGCAATGTATGATTGCCTCTCACATGGCCCTCATTGGGGACCTGGCCCACAACCCAGGCATGTGCCCCGACTGGGAATCGAACTGGGACCCTCTGGTTCCCAGCCCGCGCTCAATCCACTGAGCTACACCAGCTGGGCAGATTCTCTCCTTATTCTTAATCTTGGGTAATGTTATTATGATGTGCCTTGGTGTGTTCCTCTTTGGGTCCCGCTTCTTTGGGACTCTCTGAGCTTCTTGGACTTCCTGGAAGTCTATTTCCTTTGCCAGATTTGGGAAGTTCTCTTTCATTATCTGTTCAAAAATATGTTCAATTTCTTGGTGTTCCTCTTGTCCTTCTGGCAGCCCTATGATCCGGATGTTGGGTCATTTACAAATGTCTCTGAGGTTCCTGAGTTCCTCCTCATTTTTTTTAATTCTTGTTTCTTCCTTCTGGTCCACACTATTGGTTTGAGTCCTAGCTTCCTTTTTTCCCTGTAGATCTTCCCTCATTATCTTTAGCGTATTCTTCATTTGTTCATTTATTTGCATCCACCTTTCTTCCAGTTTTGTGAGCATTCTGATTACCGGTTTTTTAAACTGAGCATCTGATAGGTTGACTGTGTCGTCGTCTGTTAGTTGTAATTTGTTCTGATCTTTCATTTTGGCCATTTTCATTCTTTTTATCTCGGCGCACCTGTCGGAGTCTTAGGTGTTTGCGGGTGCCCAGCAACCTGGGTCGTTTTGTTGTGACGTTTCCTCTGGGCGGCAGGGCAGGGGAGGGAGCAATGGCGCCTGCTCCATTCCCCACCGCTCCCTATCACCCTCTGCTCCCTAGTTCCCCACTGCCTTTTCCACCAGTCTCGGCCCTGCTGGTTCCCACTGGCCTCTCCGGTTACACCGGCTGCAGGCTTCACTTGTTTCTTGGGGCCACATTTTGGCTAGGCACTCACGGCGTGAGTCCCTCTGGGAAAACTGCTTCTCGCTCCGCTTCTCTGCCTGGTTTTGCCCCGCTTACTGGCCTGGATGTACGTCCTCTCCAACTTCCTGGGGGTCGGACTTCCCTTCAGTTTGATTCTGTCCATTCTGGTTGTTTATTTTTCTCTATTGAGTTTGTTGTTTAAACTCTCTGGTTGTGAGCGGCAGCGCAGTGCGTCCACCTACACCGCCATCTTGGCGGAAGTCCCCCAGTTTTTTTTACCGTACTGTTTGTCCGTTACCATTTAGTCCCCTTATACCCTCCTCCCTCCCATAATCACAAATTCTGAGTTTCACTCAGTTCAAAGTACTTTCTGATTTTTCTGTTGATTTTTCTTTTTTGATTCATGGGTTGTTTAGAAGTATGTTGTTCAGTTTACAAATGCTGAGCATTTTCCCAAGATCTTTCTGTTATTGTTCCTGATGTAGTCAGAAAGCATATAAAAAGTGACTTGAATCCTTTCAAATTTATCAGGATACTTCGTGGCCCAGGATTTGTTTTATCTTGGAAATAAATGTTCCATGTGTACCTGAAAAGAACATGTATTTTATTGTTGTGTGGAGTGTTCCATATGCGTCAAATTGGATAATAGTGTTCAAGTCTTCTATATCCTTATTGTCTGTCTGCTCTTTTTTTTTTTAATATTTTATTTATTTATGTTTAGAGCAAAGGGAAGGGAGGGAGATAGAGAGGGAGAGAAATACCGATGTGCAGGAGATACATGGATCAGTTGTCTCTCACACGCGGCCAAGTGGGGACCTTGCCTGCAACCTAGGCGTGTGCCGGACCAGGAATTAACCAGCAACCTTTCGGCTCACAGGCTGACACTCAGTCCACCAAACCACACCAGCCAGGGCTGTCTGTCTGCTCTTTATACCAAATATTGGGAGAGGGATATTGAAATCCCTGACTATAATTGTAGATCTGACCTTAATTGAGACAAGGTTCACACACCTATGCAATCCGCCCATGTAAGTGTACAGCTAAATTTGTTTTTGTCATTACCACTCTCTAATTTGGGAATATTTTAGTCCCCCCACCAAAAAGAAACCCCATGCCTATCAGCAGCCCCTCCCCATTTTCCACCATCACCACAGCCCTAAACAGCTAAAGATCTACTTCCTTTTTTTTTTTATTCTTTTTAAGATTATTTATTACTTTTAGACAGAGAGGAAGAAAGAGAGGGAGAGAAACATCAATGTGTGGTTGCCTCTTGTGCATCCCCTCCTGGGGACCTGGCCCGCAACCCAGGCATGTGCCCTGACCGAGAATCGAACCAGTGACCCTTTGGTTCTCAGGCTGGTGCTCAAACCACTGAGCCACACTAACCCCAGGCTAAAGATCTACTTTCTCTATAGAGTTGCTTATTCTGGATGTTTATAAATTTTTTTTTAAGATTTTATTTATTTATTTTTAGATAGAGTCGAAGGGAGGGAGACAGAGAGGGAGAGAAACAGCCATGTATGGTTGCCTCTCACATGGCCCTCACTGGGGACCTGGCCCGCAACCCAGGCATGTGACCTGACTGGGAATCGAACCGGGACCCTCTGGTTCGCAGCCCGCGCTCAATCCACTGAGCTACACCAGCCAGGGCTTGGATGTTTAATATAAAGGGAATCATATAACAGGGTCTTTTGTAATTGGCTTCTTTTATTTAGCCTCTTGTTTTCAAGCTTCACTCATGCTGCCGCATGTGGCATCAGAACGTCATTCCTTCGTGTTGCCAGGTGACGGTTCCACTGTGGGGGTGTCCTGCCCCTCCTTGGATGTTTGTGTTCAGCAGCTGGTGGATGTTTGGGTCGTTTCCCGGTGGGGGTCTTATGAGTAATGCTTTTATGAACATTGGTATACATTCTTTTTTTGTGTCCTTGTGTGTTCTGATTTTATTTGTTGGGCATTTGCCTAAGAGTAGAATCGCTGGGTCATGTAATAGCTATGTTTAACTTTCTGAGGAGCAGTCAGGTCATTTTTCAGAGCGGCCGCACCATTTCTCATTCCCATGAGGAATGTAGGTTCCAGTTTCCCCACATTCTTACATATGTTTGTTACTATGCTCTTTATTTTAGCCACCCTAGTGGGTTCATTTTAGTTTTGATTTGCATTTCCCTAATAACTGATGATGTCGAGCAGCTTTTAATGTGCTTGCTGGCCATTTGTGTGTCTTTGGAGAAGTGTCTGTTCAGATCCTTTGTTCATTTTTCATTTGGACTAATTTTTTTTACTGAATTATAATTCTTTATATATCTGAATGCAAATACTTTACCAGATATATATCTGGTAAATATATATATATATGCAAATATGTTGTTTTCTGAGTTTTCTTGTCACTTTCTTGATATGGCACAGAGGTTTTTAATTTTGATATAGTCCAATTTATCTTTTTTTGTTCACTTGTGCTTTTGGTATCATCTGAGAAACCTCTGCTGTCTAAGATCACAGAGATATATTGTGTTTTCTTCTAAGAACTTTAAGATACTTTCTCAGTTTTCCAAAATAACTCTTTTATATCTTCTTCTCTCTGTAAACTTTCTTTGCCCTTCTGCCCCCACCCCAGCTAATGACCTCAGCGCTTTTTTGTTGAGAAAACAGAGGTTTTCAAAAAGAAGTCCCCCTCTTGGATTCAGGCCTTGGTCTCTTTATCCTCATCACTGTGTCCCGAGAGTCAGCCTTTTCCCTGGGCGTCGGGTCTTCGCCTCTCTGTTCTGGACTTCATGGCTTCCGCCCCATTTTTCTTCCTGTTTGCTTCTGCATATAAGCATGCTTTAGAGTTTTCCGCCTTTAAGAACCATGCCTTGCTCCCCGTGTCTCTCTCCTCTCCTTCGCAGCCGGACTCCTCACGGTGCCTCCGTGTGTCATCGCCGGTGCCTCTTCACCGCCCTCTGATCACTCGTGTTCCCGTCACCCCACTGAACAGCTGTGATCACACTGTCACCCTCTGCGTGTTGCCAAACTCAGGGTCACTGTTTTCCTTGTTCAGCCACAGCAGGCTCAGCCGGTTTGCACACCCTCCTTCTCGAAGCACTCTGCGCTCAGCTTCTGTGATGCCCCACTCTCCCAGTTAGCCCTACCTCCCTGGTTCTTTCCTGTTTCCTGCCAGCAGCTCCTCTTCTTGGCTCAACTACCAAAGATTGGAGTGTCTCAGAATTAAGACTAGGGCGTTCTTCCCTATCAACACTAGGTAACCTCATCCATTGCAATGCTCTTTAAATATCATTGGTGTGCTGGTGACTTCCAGATGTGTGTCTCCAGCTCAGACTTGCCCTGTGTGCTCCACACTGGTGGAGCTAACCGCCCCTTTAATAATGGGTATCTCTAGACATCCACCCCAAATTAGCACACTCTGTACACTGCTCTTTTCTTCTCCGTGAATGACATCACATTCAGCCATTTACTCAGGCCCCAAACCAGGTGTCTTTTATATTTGGTCACTTTCCACATCTAGTCCATTATCAAGTTCTGCCTGTTCTACCTCAAAAATGCAGCCTGACTATGTCCACTCGTCCCCATCCTGACTGCCCCCGTCCTAGTTTAAATGACCATCACCTCTCACTTGGACCTCCAGGTCAGCCTCCCAGGGAGCCTCTGGGCCTGCACTGTGTTGCCCTGTCCTGATCCATTTTCTCTGCAGAGCAGTGAAAGGGTTCCTCTTGTTAAAATGTATCCTGTCTTTCCCCTGCTCGACATTTCCTTAGTGACTCCACATTTCACCTGAGGTGAAATGCAGGCCCCTCATCCTGCTCCTGGAAGTGCTCCAGGACCTCGCCCCTCCCCCAGCTCGAGCCTCATCTCCTGCCGCTCCCCTTCACTCCCATCACATTCCATCCGAGTGGCCTCTGACCTGGTATGCAGGTTGTGTGCTGCCTGTCTCCACGGGGGGGGGGGGGGGGGGGGAGCATTCACACGTGTTAACATTGTAGATTTGAGTATTTTTTTTTTTTTAGTCTTTATTTTGTTTTTCTTGAAATGACTTTGTAGAAGCACACCCTTTAAAGATTTGTAGTTTTGTTTTTTTAGAGAGATAAGGGAAGGGAGGAAGAAAGAGAAGGAGAGAAACAGCAAGAGGCTGCCTCTTGCATGACCCCCAACTGGGACCCGGCCCACAACCCAGGCATGTGCCCTGACCGGGAATGGAACCAGTGACCTTTCGCCTTGCAGGCCAGTACTCAGTCCACTGAGCAGCACCAGCCAGGGCTTGAGCGTTCTTTATGATAGCTTTCCAGCAGATGGCAGTAAAAGTTCACGAGGACACGGTGGTTTTTCTGATTGGCACAAAGGTGGATTTACATTTAGTGTCCATCCCGTTTCCTTTCACTGACACCTCGTGGTCTTTCACTGTGGGCCCCAGCCTTATCCTCTAAGCATTTCTTTTTTATTCTTCCTTTTAAAATTTCAAACTTAAAGAATAGCAAGCATAGTACCAAAAAATTCCCACATAACCCTTGTTTGAGCACACCAGTTGTTAACATTCAGGTACTTTTGCTTTATCACTCCATGGCTCTCTCTGTAGAGACATGTTTGTGTGCGTGTGTGTTTTAAATCCTCATCCAAGGACATGCTTAGAGAGGGGAAAGGAGGGAGAAAGACATCGGTGTGAGAGAAACACCGATTGGTTGCCTCTCGTACGTGCCCCACCAGGGACCAAACCCACCACCAAGGCATGTGCCCTGACTGGGAATTGAACCCGAGACCTTTGGTTTATGGGATGACGCTTGAACCCACTGAGCATACC